>JAUBOD010000633.1:10995702-11006613 GCA_032353885.1 Nothura maculosa | reverse complement strand
GCGGCGCTGGCGGCGCCGGAGGGCGGCTCAGCCGCGATGCCGGCGGGGAGCGCGGCGGCCTGTCCGCCCACGCCGGGCCCCTCGGGCCCGGGCTCGTGGAGCCGCTCGTTGGACCGAGCCCTGGAAGAGGCGGCGGCCAGCGGCACCCTCAGCTTGAGCGGCAGGAAGCTCCGCGACTACCCGCGGGCCAGCGCCGCCAACCACGACCTGAGCGACACCACGCAGGCCGGTGAGGGCGGCGGGGCCGGGGCCGCGGCGGCGGGGCAGGGAAAGCGGCGCCCTGGCGCGGGGCGTCGGGCTGCGTTCCCTGCACGGAGGGAAAGGGTCCCCCATTCCCCTTAAACCTTCCCCTTAAACCTCCCCCCTTTCCCCCTCATCCTTCCCCCCGGAGGCGGCCGCGGTCCCCCTCTTATCCCCCGGTGCCGGCGGATGCTGCCCGGCCCGTTGCTGCCCTCGGGCCGCTGCTCCTCTCGGCGCACCCCGCCCTTCCTCCCGCCCGCCCAGAGGCAGGAGGGGGGCGGCAGCAGCGGGATCCCCCCCCTGCTCCTCATGGTTCCCCCTCGCCACTCGTGGGGTCCCCCCCCGCCCCTGGGGGTCCCTCCCTGCCCCTCGTGGGGTTCCCCCCCTGCGCTGCCCCGTGCCCGGTTGGCCCCAGCAGCCCTGGCCGAGGCCTCGCTCCGGTGGTATTAATCGTTCCTGTTCTTTGGGTGATGCCTATGCGGGTATTTATATAGATATATACATTCATATGCACCCTCCTTATCTCTTATCTTGTGCTGTTGATGGAGGAAACACTGTAAAAACAGAGCTGTCAAGCACATGCGAGATAAAGTTAAAAAACTATTTCTTCGTACGCTACTGTTGTTGTTTCTGACAGCCGTGTGCAACATCCGAAAGAGTGCGAGAAGATGCGTGTTTTACTTTGCTCTCCCTTAGTTCTGCATAGAGAAAAATGATAATAGTTCTTAAGGACTGTTTTACAAGGTGCAGGAAGCAGCAGGGGTGTTTTTTCCCCTTTGCTCCCCGAGTAGATGCATAGGGAGTGGGTTAAGAATCCCTGCTTTGCATGTAAACAGCTTGCCTGCAAGCAAAAAGACATGCAAATGCTGCCGGGTTGTGTTCACATGTTGCTGTGTTGAGCAGAGAGGTAAGGCTCATGAAGCGAGTACATTGTGGCACGAAGAATGTCTTTAATGTTTTACATAGGGTAAATTCTGTCTGCATGTGTTTTAATTGTGCAGTTTTATCAGCAAAGCATGAATAGTCACGAAAGGTATTGACATGTCACTTACTTCTAGCTTTGATTACTTGAATTTTTCTGAGCTGTGATGCTTTTCCTTGAAGACAGTAGCTCAAAATTGAATGCCAATTCTAAAGTTACTGTGTGTTAGTGCATTGATATGCACTAGTTGGTAAATATTGCAAAATGGAGCCTGCTTTAAAGTAGTTTAATGTCATACTGTGTCATCTAACATCCTATTAGAGCCAAAAAATCCATCAGAACAGTCCCAGTAATGCCCGCCAAAAAAGCTTAGAGATCTGTAAAATGTTTGCACTGACACGTCTATAAATAGAAAGTGCTCCTTGTTGGAGCACGAAATACTTAGTCCTCAGAAGACTCTCTGCAAATTAAATTTCCAATGAATGCATGCTGGATTAGTCTGCGGGTAAGTGCATTATACTCATTTGTGCAGGATTGGGACTTTTGTTTATAATACTATTCGTTTACTGTATTCTTGAACAATTTGTGGGAATTCTTGTTTCCGCCAAGGTTCCCATCTATTGTGATGAGTGTTTGCATTGTAGTTGTTCAAGAAGCATTAAATGCCCATAAGCAGCAGCCCATACCATGCACTGTGTGCATTTTCCTTCACAATGAACCTTGGGAAAAGATAAGGCTGCTTCTAAGTTAAAAGAAGTGGAGCTTATTACAGAGCAAGGGAAAAGTTTTACTGAAGTTCTCAGTTTTGAAATCTCCCGTGAATAACTTCATGTTGGGCCCTTCTTTTTTCAATATAACCTGCTCCATGACTTTTGTTTTGAATGGGATGGGGCAATGGAAGGAGATCAACGTTCCTGACCCCGGGTGTCGGCTGAGGGCTCAGCTACAGATTTAATTTCTTCTCCTCACGTCGATTTCCTTCTTGTGAAACCTCCAGCTGCTGTTACGTGTTCGTAGCCACAAATAACCTGGTGCAATGCAAAGTAGGTGCTAGGTGCAACAAATGCTTAAAACAGCCCCTGGAGCCCAGGTGCCTTCCAGGGGGCTGTTCCGCAGAGGCTCAAGTGCCCCAGACAGGGCAGGTGTGTGTGGAGCTTCAGCAGAACCACTGGGTCTGTGCTCCATGAAACTGAGAAAGAAATAATTAATCCCCAGATCTTTCTGCTTTTTGGATATTAGCCTGTCCAGCATGGATCGTGTTATACTGGTGTAGCTCATTCCCAGTGTTGTAGTAATAAAAGTAATTGCCCTTCACTGTAACTGCTTCCACCTTAAAGAGGTGGGAGTGAATCACAAGCCTTATTAATGTAACTACGCTGCTCCAGAACCAGCTTCTAGGATAGCCTGGAGCCTTAACAGGATCAGTGGCCTTGACTGGAAGTTCTTGTTAACACGGGTGAAGCACTAGAGTGGATCAGGAGAAAGAACAGAGTCTGGAGATGAGGTATAGGCTGGGTCAGGTTTACCTGGGTGCGCCGTGCAGATGCTGAAATGGGCAGTGTCCTAGCGGGGGGATCCCTGGAAGAGGATCACAGCCAGAACGTAGGTTTTCTAGTGTTACACCACCTGAAAATCTTGTTTCTTTGGCACTTTCAAGTGTTCAGGGTTTGCAGTACGACTAGACCAGATTTGTCTGTATTGATTTAATTGTCCTGTTTTCTTTCACTTACCAGCTCTTCTCTCAGATGGCTCTAGATACGTTCAGGCAGTTAATGCCTGAGTGTCCAAAGCTGCACAGCCGGATGTGGTACTGGATGTGTTGGCACAGTTCTGCACACAGGCACTGCTTCGGTGCAGATCAAAACACCAAGCTGGTTTGTTAGCAATACGCTACTACATCCTGAAAACTCTTTTTCTTTTGTTTTTTTTTCTTTTGAGTATGTTGTGTTTCAGGATAACAAGACCAACAATGGCTTTTCCTCATTGACATTTTTCCCTCAATGGCATTCTGGCATATCTCACTAAGCAATGAGCTAATAGTAAACTTTCTCATGCTAAAGCATAAATACAAACACGTGGCGTCTATTTATATAACTCTCTAGTCAGGGATGGGTAAGCTCAAAGAAAATCTTGCAAGTGATTCTTGGATTTTGATCCAGTTGTGTAGAAATACTAGTAATAAAATGCATACTTTTCTTATACTTGAATATGTGCATTTTTGTGTTATTTTTAAAGTATAACTTGGCAGTGTATTTTCTTTTAAGACTTGAAAATCTAAATCCCAGATCATAGAAAAAGCACATGTGAATTCCCCTGAGACCTTTTCAGCAGTTGATTGTTGTAGCTGTTCAAGCAGGCTGGGAGGTGTTGATTTGTTTGTGTTGGGTTGCTACAGTTACTGTGCTCCTAATCAAAGGAAAAAATACTTTTTTCCTCCCCCTTTCCCCTCGCACCCCCAGTTAGTGTAGCCCGTTCTCAGCTGCACTCATGTTGTTCCTTGTGTTCTGCTCCTGTTGCACTTGACAGCAAATATGCAGGTATCATTCACAGATGCTCCCTGATTTAGTTTCTTCCAGGTGCAACTTGATGTTGGAAAAATGTTTGATAAACAGGTAGGGTTTGTTGCATTTTTATTCTGATATACTTGTGTTGAGTATCAGTGGGAGAATTTTGTTAATTTTGTGATGGAGACAAATGATTCTCATTGCAGAGTGAAGCCTGTAGTAATGTCAGAGCCTCAGCTGCACCCTGGAAGTGCTGCTTTCCAGAGGCCAAGGACCCCTAGGGTTGTTTTTAGTCAAGATTACTGTTATCAGTTGTTTTCAGAACTAACTAGGTAACTTAGGCACTGAAGTAATAGCGAGGGGGTTGCTTGTTTTTGATTGGAATTAAGATTCTAATGAGAATCTATGAACATAAACTGAGGGAAACCAAGTCATTTAAAATCAGGTTGAGTTTGGTGTTTGCTTGCAAGCTTTGCAATGGGCAGTTTGGTGTTGACAGGATGGCAGTTTACAGTGTGATGCAAGAGTCTTCTAACATGAGGGGTGATTTATTCACAAGAAATGAAGCATAATGGTAACTTGAGATACTAAAAGAAAAGGAAGAGGAGGAAGAAGCAGTTCTTTATGCTCATCTCTTAAAACTTAAATTTGAATTTTAGGAAATGACTCAACTTACACAGCACTGCTCACAGTGATGAAGAATGAGCAAACTTCATTAATAAAACAAGAATGTGCTTCTCTGTTCTTTTTTTTTTTTCTCATGCTCTTTTATTTAGCAGCCTTATCCATCCCCGTTTTACTTGGATTAAATTACAACCAATTTGTTCATTCGACTCAACCAGGGAATAGGAGAAGGGAGGGCTGCAAACCATCCAAACTGAAAGGAAACGTCGATGCCTTTAGCCAGTGTTAATGTGGAGTGTGATGTCATCATTGGAGAACTTTCCCAAAGCATCCATTGAGCAGGAAAGTTATTTGTCAAACCCCTCAAGACAACCAGAATTGCCTAAACTGCTCACTGTGCCTGCTGTTGAGAGAGAAATTGGGAATATGTAGATATAGGCAATAAAATAAAAAGACTGTTGTTGTATGGAAATCAACCTGGAGGGTAATTATATCCTGAGCACCATATCGTGTTTCTGGAATATATTAATAATAGAAAAAGATAGCAAGATATTAAAGACAAAAAAAAAGTCAGCTACTACCTTGTGAATGACTTTGCCAGTAACGTGTCCTCATGTTTTTCTTAGCTGCTATCCATAGAAATAAAATCTGACCGTGGTTTCTATACATTAACTGCTTATAGGCATTTTGGAGGATTACACGGACTGTTTGTTTTGCAGGAAGACATCCCATCGGTATTTTCGCTTCCTGCCACAGATACAACTGAGATTGCTTTTTGGTTACTTAGCATTATTCTAGTTTGCGTTTCATTAGGATCATTAAGGAAACTTGGAGGGAAAAGCAACGATCCTTAGTTCAAGCAGCTGCTAGTTAAGTAAGAAGGGATCACAGCATCAGTCTTTAATATCTGAAGTTTCAGTATTAAAACCAAGGTTAGCGTTTTTTAGAGTTCACAGTCCTGTGCTCAGATGTGCATAGCTCCCTCATTTTACTGTGTTGATCTAAAAGAAAATAAATAAAATAGTTCCCAAATCTTTTACTTCTAGTGAACTCTTCCAACTGGTGTTCACAATTGCATGGTTTTCTGGTTACTTCACTAGCTATCTTTGACTTTCCTGTCCCCAGGGATTTGATACCATCGCGATGAGTTTTTTAATGTATTTTTTAAAGATAGAATCATTTTTGTACTCTTTCAGTTATATTTTTGTTATATTTTCAGTTATATTTTTGGAGATAACTGTATGATCGCATAAAAAGGCAAATGGAAAGGGACTGGTGAGTGAATATATTACATCCTGTGGTTGTGCAGGGGAATAATTGGAGCTTAGGGGTAAAAAGGAGAGGCTTGCTTTCTCTCCTCGTGTTTTCCAAACCTTTTCTCTTGTGGTTTTACCTATGCTTGGAGGTAGCAAATTTGTATTAGTTAAGTACTCCCTGAAGTCAATCATAAATCCACAACCTAATGTGATCCGAGTTGATGCTGATGCCAAAAAGGGAAGTTCTGTCTTCATATCCTGCAGCGCAGTCAACACCAGCAGTTGGGTTGCCTTCCAGTAACCTATTCTGTACTGATCTGGCTGAAAATGAAGCCTGCAACTGGTTTTTATTTGGATCGGCTCCTTGAACAGCTCGATATTCCAGCCAGCAGAAAGGGGGGAAAGGCTGTCTGGAGTGACAAAGAACGAGGGCCTGTTTGGCGGAAACTCAAGATTAAGTTGCATTGTTTGTAAAATCACATGTATTTTGTAATGCTCTCTCAATAATCTGCTCTAAATTTGCTAATTAGTTCTGGTTAAACAAGAGGCTGGTCTCTTGAGTCGGTGGGTCTCAGACTGTTTTTCCTTTAGAGCATTCCTCACTGATTTAAATTGCATTCAGTGACGCTTTCCTGCTGACAGATTTGGATCTCATACTTCCATTTGGCAAAATATATTATTTTATGCAAGTAATTGTAAACTGATGGTTTACATTTAACTTTAGTTGACATAATTAGTTTTTTCAGTAAAAGAAAGCAGCAATTAGGAAGTAGTTACAACAAACATTTCAAATTATATAGCACGTGTTAAAAATAACATTACATGGCAGCTAATGAAAAGGCTATAACTCAATTCAAGGGTTCTCTTTTTAATAATTAGTGAGGCTTGGAGATCTTGATTTCCGATTGCAGCCAAAGAGCTTTAATGAGGAAAAGGGAAACCCACTGAGGAGAAGGGAAACCCATAGACAGAAACGGTGCCCATAGCCTTTGCCAGCGTCAGTGTTCAAGGAGTTAATATACTGCTTTAATACTCTGAATTATAGGTATCTAGAGAAGACATGAAAGGGCACTACACACTGTGGTCTTTATGGGATAGTTGTGTAGGAGTTGGTGCTTTTGCCTACTTTTAGGAAGAGGATTGTATTTTCCACTTAGAATATCCCTAAACTGCTCCCGTGGTCCTTTATTGAAACCTTCTTCTAGGCTCCGTACTACAAACTGCTCCTTCTACTCAGTCTTTCCTCTTTCCCTACTGGTCTGTTACTGCCTTGGGAATTACAGTATTTACAGTCGTCATCTTCTCTATATGTACTTCAAGTACTCAAAAATGAAGATATGTCTAAAATTATCCCTTTGCACCACCCAGATAACGACTCCTTTGCACATAGTCTTTAATGATCTAGAGAATGTCCTTCTCTAGAGGACAATAGGATTAATGAGTATCTGTTCTTTTTTTTGACACATTGTTCAAGAAACCATGTGAATTTTGGTGTCTTTATTCTGCATCCTAAAGACTTGTGGGTGGGAGATGGGCACCTGAAGTGAGGAATTGGTTATGTGGGCATCCTTGGTTGTAGATTGTCCTGTGTGTGAACTTGGCTTGCCAGTCTTGAATATCTTTAAAGTGAGTTTTCTCTGTACAAATTATTGACTCATTTTTTTCAACTTAGTTTTTTAACATAGAAATTGCGTCATGTGGAGTCATGCTGGATCCATGTGATTCATCAGGGCAGTTCAGACCTCTACATCCGTTGTGTGTCTGTTGCTTGAACCAGCCAGATGGGTATCAGCAGGGTGTTTTTCTCTCTCTGGACTCTATAGCAGTGAAAGGAACCCAGGCTTTGCCTCCGAGTTGTCCAGGTGTCTGCTGAGAGCCCAGCAAGGATGAGATTTAAGGATCTTGATTTCTCTACTAGGTATAGAGGAGGTGTGTGATTGAGTAGGTTGAGTTTCTTACGTGTGTTCATGTCAGGTGTCACCAACAAAATGGTGTTATCTCAAGTCTGCTTCTCTTCTGTCCCCGTTTCACTTGTCGTTCCATTCCAGTTCAGCTTGCATCTCTCAGCCTCCATTTCTTTCCCTATTAATCTTGTCCTCTGTCTTAAATGCCTCTTATTACTGGTTCCAGGTCCTCCACCAAAATTATCACGTGTAGATATGTACATATCACATGACAAAGTAGAGTAATCTCTATCTTGACATTGGGTAGGAAAAAAATCTTTGAAATCTGAGGAGAGCCTGCATTAACTTCAGGGTGCTGGTGAAATGAGTAGTAATTTAAATGTGCCTAGTTCATTATTACTATGGCCATATATGTTATTTCTAAGTTCAGTCATAGCCCAAGGCTTTCAATAGCCCCTCCGTTGGTGCTGTGGATCCCTTCCCTAGGAGGAGAGGCCCTGAGCACCCTAAGAGCAGCACAATTAGGTGCTTGGCAGTGCCCTCACTCCGGCTCAGCTGCAGACTCCGTGTTGTTGGTGTAAGGACCGTCACTGCACGCGGTTTTGGGCCACAGGGTTTGCTACTTCCTTCTATTCCGCTGACTTGCCAACGGGCAGATTAATTTGTGCTTAGCAGAGTAAAAATCCAGCTCTGGAACCCGTCCATGCTAAACCAGCAGATTAGCAGTTTGAGCAGCAAATGTGTTGGAAAATACACACGTTTTGGATATCAAATGACTGTTCTGCCACGGTGCAAAGCTGTTTCCTTCATTCAGTGGTGTTTATGTGTCCAGAGATGGTTACTGCTGTGGTTAAAAGAAGAAAAACCTGGAATTTTGATAGTCTTGGCTAGTAATTAAGTATTAGCTTCTCATTCTGAGTTCGCTAAAGAACATTTTCATGGATTTTTATTCTCCCCCTCACACTCATTGGCCCTGCTGAGTCTCTCTCAAACTTGCTGTTCTCCTTGAAAATGCAGTTTTCACTAAAACCAACTTTCTGATCTGTGTTTTCAGTTTGAGGGGTGCCATTGTATCATGAGGCAATATTTTACTCCCAGTTTCTTAGTGATCAACTTCACATCTGTTTTGCATCTGATTTTGGTACTTAGTTGTGAAATATTTTTTTAAGATTTTCCTGTTTTCAAGATACTTGCTCACAAGTTTTATCCCTTTTCCTCAGGGAAGCAAAAAAAAAAAATAGCTTGTAATTCTTGTAATTTGAAATAAGAGGTGGAAGATTTCAGTTTGTTTTGTTGTTGTCTGAATGCATGGCAACTATCAGAAGTGTTCCTGAAATATTCGATTCTTCTTTCCCCTGGCTAAAAGACCTAGTGAATGATGGGACCAAAAGTTAATGGTATCGGACGGGAGATTTATCCTCTCTTTTACAGCAAGAATGAGACCATCTTTCTGATGCTTTATTTATAACACCAGAAATGTCCTTTGGGGAATATCTGTGTTTGTTTAAATATATAAATATATATGTATACAGTGAAGGCCATAGGTTCTGTCAGACTTGGCTTGTTACATGTGTTCAAGAATTAACTTTTTTCCCAGGGCTGTGCTTTCAATGCCAGGAATGTAGGGGGTTACAAAAGCACACCTGTGTCCTAATTATTTGGAGACCTCTTGATTGTGATAAGCAGCATTTTTTAAATACTTACCTTTCAGTGCTTCTTTCCATGTCACTACATTCACTGTAAGTTAAAACACGTAGATGATGATGATTATTTGAATAATTATGATGTAATAAGGTGTCTGTTGCAAAGCTACCAACTACTTTTTACCTAGGTCTGTACCTTACATTTAATTTTTCCAGCAAGTTTTTGCAGCTGTAAAACACGGCTGTGTGCTGTGTTTTCACCAAGTTCAGCCTTTGAGAAACTGAAAGGAATTTCAGTGTCCTGTGTTACAGGTTACCAAGCCTGGACGACCCTTCCCATTTTTCAGAAGAGTATTTCAGCACTTAGTACAAGAATCACTTCCAGTTTGTGGTATTTCCTCTAGACTGAAGCATTAAAGTGCTAACAAAAATCTTTAGAAAGGACTTTTCTTGCCAGAAATCTTTATTACTTTTTTCTGCCTCATAACTTTCTGTTCAAATTGCTTTTAGAGAGTACCCGAGTGCTGCATTCGCTGCCATTTGCCAGTTAATGGGTATATAGCAGTTTGAAGAAGTACAAGGTACAATGCAAGTGCTGTTTTTTTTCTCACCCTTCTAGTGCACATTATTTGGGTGTGAATTATGTAGCCAAGTGATACAGATGTAATCTTTAAAACACCTGCTGCCTTTGCTGCTGCAGATAGGAACTGAAATGAGAAGCCCGGCTGTTAAATCTGCTGTGTTTTTGTGGCCCCGCTACCACACTGGAATTTACATTCACCGTCCTCATAGAGCTGTGCCAGTAAGTGGTTAAGAAATGAATCTATGGAACTTCCATTTCAGTAGCAATTTGAAACTAAGCAATTTAAATAGGTTTTCACATTTAAAGAAAATCTAAGGTGTTTTACAAAGCATGTTCTGATTTCCTAAAACACCTCCAAGAGCAGCCCTGTTACCAGCATGTGAGTTGTACGAGCAGCTTGTGGCCGACCCGAATGAGCTGTCCCATCTGCTAGAAGGGAGGGGCCTTTCTGAAAGACTCCAATGGGCCCTTCCAGAGCTGCCTTGGTGCTAGTGGAGGTGCCGGTTGCCTCTGGTACCCAGGAACGTTTGGGACCCGGGGTCTCCGCAGGCAAAACCACCGGCAGTGACGAGAGCCGAGCGGGTTCCGCTGGCGCCGGCGCGAGCCCCGCGTGGTTGGGTGGCCGCGCTGCACACGCAGGTTGCACTTCTGCATCTCACAGTGACGCCGTTCGTGTGGCTCCTCTAGGCTGCCCTTCTTTATTTCAGTCTGCTTAACACCTCTGTCCACTTATAATATGTCTGTCCTGCTAGAAGAAAACATGATTTGTGCTTGAAATAAGTGGCACTTCTTAATATCGACTTTGGTTTTCTCTTCGCCATTTTGGACCTTAAAGAAATCCGTCTACCGCTGCATTTCCTGTCTCTTCACAGCTTCCTTTTCTGAATTTGCATGGTACATCCTGCTCCCCCGCGCTCTGCACTGTGATATGCACTAGAGTGAGGCTTTGGTGCATTATTTTACTTTGTAGGCAGTCACACGACTGTAAATCCAGAGAATCCAATTTATCCCTCATGACGAGGAGGGGAAAAATCATCTTCCTATTTTTAGGTGCTTGAGCTTCTTCTCATTTTAAGTTTTGCAGATAAAATACTTTTTCAAGTAATTAATATATGTGCCTTTGTATTTAATTTCCATACTAGTTGATCTGAAACAATTTAACTACATGATATAATCACATAAATTGCATGTTCTGCAGGGCGTAACAGTTGGGCTGGAGGAATTGGGCACGATGG
>JAUBOD010000633.1:10975263-10989008 GCA_032353885.1 Nothura maculosa | reverse complement strand
GTATTGCAGAGACAAAGGTCACTGATAGAGTTTTACTCAATCCATTTCTTGTTTAATGGGATGTATTTTAGTGGAGAAGAGCTGAAGGGGCAATTTAACACGCCAGTGTAGCTCAAGCGATGGCAAAGTCAGATCCTGCAGATCCTGACAACTGCACTGAAGATGCCTCTGATTTAAAGTGAAACCCAAAGCACCAACCTTGCCTCATTTTCTGTATTGCAGAAGTCTTGCAGTCTGTTAGGAACCAGCAAGCTGGGAATTCTTGATTATAAAATGCCGGTCCTTGCAGGCACCAAAAAGTGATTTTTTTATCACAATTACTGCTGCAAAGTAAAAATATGATTGTTTTATATTTTTATACACACACACACACACACACACACACATATATATATATATATGAAGAACAGATTGTATATTTGACACTAACTTTTCTAACTTAATGAAATATTGCAAATGGAAGCCAGATATGAGGGGCTGTATTTCATTAGGCTATGTAGAGGGCTGCAGAGTGTTGCAGGTGAGAAGAATCTGCACTGTTAAAGTAGACTCTGCCCAGTTCAGTAAATGCCAACTCCTTTCGCCTTAAATTACTAGGACCAGAGGCGACCAAGCTAGATGGAAGCTTGGGGGAAGTTCAGGTTGGGCCAGGCTGGCAAGTAGGGATTGAGTCAGGGGAAGTCGTTTTTGAGGTGCTGCTTAAATTAGTGCCTACGAGGGTGTGATCTAATAGTGGGCAGGAAAATGAAAGGTCGTCCCTCTTGTGCCAGGAAATCCTCCAGATGGGGAATGGAACTTGAAGGATGCATTTTCAGTGCTGAAAAGAGGAGGAAAATATTCCCAGTTGTTGAAATCAGAGACCAACATCAGCAGCTCATCTGTCCAGGCTTATGCTTTCATTTTATTCATTTTCCCTGAGTAATGTTATGAATGTTTTCCTCACTAGGGTCACAAGCTTTACAAGATTTCCTTTGAAGTGTTGAAATGTTTGGGAGAGGAAACAAATCAGTGCATGACACTTGGCTGATAGAAGGGATTACAAATGCCCCTTAAGTTTATATAACAAAGCATTTCAAATGCATTTGAAACTTAAGTAATGATTTTGATGGATTGGGTTTTAAGTGTATTTTGTCAGAAGTGAGATATCAAAGAACAACTAGAAGTTCATCAAGAGATCTGTTTAAACGTGTCTTTCGGGTAACCTCACTAATGGGAGCAGGTAATTTCTGGGGAGGAGAGGGGCTGCTATGAAGCTGGAGTGTAAATGACCCCTCTGTTATCAGTGAAGTGCTTCCCATATCTGCAGGATACATCAGCTGCTTCCCTGCTTCTTCATGGACATACAGGAGTTTCATGAGAACCTGCTGCTCCCCCAGCCTCTTTACTGTTGCCATTGTGAAACTGTGGAAGTTGTTTCTGGTCTGTCAAGTTGTGCATGCAGGAAAAAAAAACCATACAATATTTAAAAAGGAAGAGTCTGAGTGCTTTTAAATTTCACACCCTTCATAGTTTTCAGAAAAGCAGAATATTTTCTTCAGATGAGGGGGTCCTAATCTGGGGCCACAGACACCAGCAGATGCTGCTGTTGGCATCTCAGCCTGTGTGCAGCTCGCGGTGTCCTTGCAGCACTGTCCTTGCAGCGCATCCACAGCTCGTGTCCCACATCTGCAACGGGTTTGTTGTAGAAGACCTGGTATATCGTCCAGGGCAGCCTCAGTTCCCATCTGCTCCCACTGTGTCCCCATCCCTTTCCCATTAGTGTTTTGCCAGCGGGTGTCGTGTTGGTTGGTGATTTATGGTTCTGAAAAGGCAGTCAAAAGTCCAGGGGGTTGGTTTGCATTAAACAAGTGTAAAGGACGGATGCAGAGTAGGAGACACTTTTTTTATTCTACAAAAGTTTATAACATAGACCAGACTGAGAAATGGACTTCATGTCTTGGGTAATGGGAGCAAGAGCAGACACCATGTTCCAAGAGTAAATGGATTAATAGATTCCAATTAACAGATTAACAGCAGCATCCCGAGATGAGCTGGAATTCAGCACCGTCCTGCTTTTGTCAGCACATTTGAGCATCAGCTTCCACTCTTTACAGCTTATGCCATGGGGTTAAAGTGCCAGGTGCCCTAGGGCTTCTTCCTGGACCTATGGATTTCTGTTGGAAAGAAAACTTGAGCTACAGTTTAGGTTCAGGATGGGATCGCAGTACCACTAATGTTTGATACTACAGTAACATTCTTCTTTTAGCAATAAGAGATTCCATTTAGTGCCAAATGATGCAAGTTAAAATGTGCTGTGTTCTCTACTCACATTCCTATTTGGATATCCTGGCTTTGAGTGGAATCCTGATTAATATGGAAAGGGTCAACAATCTGACTCCATTCCGAGACTCAATTTTGTCTCTGTATCATTGGCTTTTTTTTTTTTTTTATCATTCACAAAGAACTTTAGTTCCAAGGAACGTCTCCCCTTTGCCAAAATTCCACATGATCCTGTCTTTAAGGAAACAGACCCTTTTATAGCTGCCTGGAAGAGCCTCCTTTCTGGTACCAGTAATTTTAACCCGTGAAAGGTAAATGGAAATGAATCATTCCTTGAGCAGATTATAAACACCATATTTCACTTGCATGTTTATTCACCATAAAATTCAACTTTTTTACTTTGAGAGGGCTGGGAATAGCCCCTCTTTTTCATTCTGCATTTAGTGAGATGCCAGGTAGCCAAGTTAGGTTGCAGGTACTAAAGCAGGTGTTCTGCCTCACGTTTAATAGTGCTTATCTGGGCAGCTATCAGTGCTGCTTATTCCATGCTCAGTATTTGGGAACGTGCTGCACAATTAGATAGCAAGATCCCACTGCAGCATTTTGACATTTTTCTGCAAAATGGAAAAAATACCTTCACGTGAATTTTAGTTGTAGGAGCTTGGGTAGTTTGGGCTGTAAATTCTGTTTTTTTTTCTTTGTTGTTGTGGACTTTTTTTATGCACACACGCGATGCAGAAAAGCATTTATAACTTAAAAACATAGATGATCAGGTGTTTTGAGCTAAATGTGTTAATGTGGGTTCCTCTAACTCAGCTCCTCTCTCTAGAAGCTACAAATACTGCTGTCCTGCAGGTTAATTAATACATGTGTAAATATATAACCAGTCACTGAGATGCCTTTTCCTTAAAATACTTCCCCTCCCGCACCTGGCTTTGTTAAAACTGCTCTTTACCTTTAAGTATTTTTAAGAGGAAGGAGGGGAAGGATTGTTTTATACAATGAAGGCTGTTCCTGCTCCGATATGGAGATCCAATTGGGCCAAAATGAAAAATGTCACTGACTCTTAAGGATGCTGTGGTTTGGGTTTTACAAAGTTTTAAATACTTGTTGTTTAATGCACTTTTTTGTTTGTTTGGGGAGAAGGTTGCAAATAACCAAAGCAGCACTTCAAAGCAAGTTTAAACTTCACACTATTTCATAAGGCATTTGCTTTTCGTGCCCTTGGAGACCATCCTGCCTCGGTTTTGCAGCGTCCTGGCCTCTTTTCCAGCACTTGCCTTTTTTGTTCCTGGCAAGGCTCCCTCTCGGCTCCCCAGTCAAGCACATGAAACTGTGGATGCTCCGAATAAAACTGCATCCTGTGACCATCATGTGAGCAGAGCTGCTCTAGTGTTATGAACTGATCCGCAGTGACTGAGTGCTCTGGTGTTTCTGCAATTGGCTACAACTGCTTGGAATGGTTTAAGAGCCCGTATTGCCTCAGAATCAGCCCCAATTTAAACTGCTTTCCATTGAAATTCCAGTGTTACATGGAAATGCCACAATTTAAAAAATACTGTAGATTGGGCAAAGTCTGGAGCACCTAAGTCTTTACTGCTTGCCAACTTGAGTGTCTCTCTTTTCTATCAGGCTATGAGTTTGTTGCTTGTAAAAGATGTGTTTCTGCTTCTTCATACTTAATCTGATTTGCAGGATTCTGTTTCTTTGGAAGTCATAGCTAAGAAAGGCTGTATATATTTTATAATCCTTTTGTTTCTTACGGTGTGAACAATACATCAGTAGCAGGTTTTTAATGCTCTTCAGTAAGATAATGTGAAATAAAAGGCAACTGAGATGTTTATGGCTAAAACCCTTTCCAAAATACAGTTAAAACAAGTCTTAAATGTGTAAATCTTACATTTCTGCCAGAAAATGCCCTGTTAATGGAGAGACCTATTTCTGTGTTAAAATGGCTAGTATTAGAAATTGCTTGGTCAGCAGAGCTATGTGCAGGAGGGGTGAAGGGCGTTAGGATACTGAGATAATGTTAGTGGTTTAACTCTCATTATTCTAAGATCCCTCCCAATCTTAAATCTTTAAAATAGATGTATAAATATCCAGTTAATGTAAGGGTGTAGGTGATGTGCTGGGACAGTGGGTTTGGAAATCTCTCCATTGTTATGTTTGAGGACAGTGTTGGCACAGGAGGGATCCCGCTGGGAGCGTCGCAATGCCCAGGGTTTGAGCAGGGTCGTTCTGCTGCCGCTCCCACAGACCTGCACCAGGGTCCTGCTTTAACAGCTCTCTTGGCTTAAGCTAGCTCAAGATTTATGTGAGAGGCTGTTTGAGCACCAAGCCAAGTCTTTAGCTCAGCCTGATTGATTTGCATACTTATCTGTTATTTAGATATTTTAAAGGATCTTGGGAGTTCCCTTTTGTCAGCTGAGAGTCTTAGCATACCAAAGCAGTCGAGAAGAAAAACGGCATGCGTGGAACCTCATCCTTCACAGCACAGAATGGTTGAGGCTGGAAGGGACCTCTAGAGAGCATCCAGTCCAGCCCCTCCTTGCTTGGTTTCAAACACATTTTGCCTTGGGGGAGTTTGGAGATGCAGTGTTTGCTGTACGGGCCTTCACTGAGGAGGTGGCAGGTTTGCTCTCCATGATGGTTGGATCAACCACTTCGGATGGTGGAGCTGGTTGCCAGGGTTTTGACTTCACTCACCCTTCCATAGGACGTTCTTTGCCCTTCGATTTGTGTGATATTTCTTGAGGTTCTCCAACTTTGCAAAGACAGTTGACTTGCAGTGGGTTGTAGATATGATAGAAGGAGGTGGGCATGGCGGGTTTGGGCGGACTTAGCAAGGAGGGTTGGATCAGATGTGTGTTCTGGGTCCTGGAGGTCACTCCCTACACCTGACATGATGTTTTCATGACTCTAGTTCAGACTCAGTATTATTTTTTGTCAATAAATCTCTGCACCCGCTTTAAAATGCAGGGGTGAAGTGGCAGCTTGTTAAACAGCCGGGATCTTTATGGGAGCTCCCTGCTGACACCGGGTAATCATTCCCGGGCTTTTAATGGCCAATGGCCCCCTTGTCGGCATTCGGAGCGGGAGTGTTGGGAAGCAGGAGCTGCCCGTGTTTGTTTTGAGAGCTGTCCCTTGGCATTTATTCCCTTGCCCTTCTTTAAACAAAAACTAACCCTCTGCAACTGGGTTATTTATCACAGTCCAGCTTTTGCACTTGAAAGGAGGACAGTGTAGAGAGGAGTCTGAGGGGGATTTTATGTGTATAGACTTGGCATTTAGAATTGGCTTAGGAAAATTTATAAACATTTTGTGCTACTCTTGATTAGAGGTCGTCTCCTGTCCTGGAGGGAATGTATAATTGGAAAAATAGTAAATTTTGCAGCTTGCAGCAAACAGGGCATTTCTGTGGAACTGGCGAGACCTTTAATGGAGCTTGTAGGGAAAACCATGGAGCACAGTCCTTATTTGAGCTGTCATCTGTAAGTGTGTGTCTGTATGAAGTGTATATCATACAGGGAGGTGGGAGAACTGTATGTGTGCATGCAACCAGTTACTGTATAAAGTGTAATAAATCCCTCAATTATTAACCTTTTAATTAGAACACTCAAATAGCAAGTCCATGATCTAAGGATGGTCCTAGAAAAGAGATTGGAAGCTGGACTTTTTCAGCATCTTAAACTGGCCCTGTAAGCATGAAACAGTTTGATATGTGAGAGCACGACTGCTAGGGAGTATTACATCTGTCTGTCTCTTTCTTATTTTGGGGCTTAAAATTTTAAAGGAGAGTTGGTTTCTTTTCTGTGTGAAATGGGAACAGTTTCTAATCCTGAAAATTTTTCAGGACAACAAAAACAATTCCTGCCGACCTCTTCCCGTCCCTGCACATGCACAGCTGCTGCTCGCTCGCCCTCAGGAAGTTTCACCGAGTGTTTCTTCTTCTTTTCCACAGATTTGTCACGGAACAGGCTGTCAGAGCTGCCAGCAGAAGCCTGTCACTTTGTCTCCCTCGAGAGCCTTAATTTGTACCAGAACTGCATTCGATACATCCCAGAGGCCATTCTGAACTTGCAGTCTTTAACATTTCTAAATATCAGGTAATCTTTATCGTCAATACCTTATTTTAGCATCAGAAGTCTGGGTTTATGCATCTTGGAACATTGATAAGCAACACAGACATGATGGGCAACCATTGTGGTGTGATACTGCATGTCCCTGAACCAAAGCAGTCTGAACCAGACTTGGGCTGATTGGAGAAGACGATCATTAAGAAGTGGAAAATGAAGAAGACAGTGTAATTGCATTCTAAAGGACTCACAAAATGAATTTCAGTGATTTTTCATGTGAAATGGAGATATGCTGATGGAAAAGAGAGGATGGACTTATTGGATAGTCCTTATTCACCTCTCAACTGCTAAATAAGGCTGACTGAATTTCCATTTATATTGGCTTTTAAACAGCTTTCTCCAGCATTAAATAAATGCTCATCTGCTTGTACCAAAAGCTAATTGCCACGGCAGAGGCTGATGAAATTCCACTGTGCATGGAATTCTCTCTTTCTAGAAACAGTGTTTTAAGTGGTGTGGAAAGTTCCTAGTCACAAACTGGCAGGGATGCCAAGCAACAAAAAAATCAGGCAATTTTTTTCTAGCCATTTGAATTTGTTTGTGTTTCTTTATTATTAGTGTTATTATTAACGATAAGAATTGCAGGAATAGGATATGAGTCAGCTATGGATTTCCTATTGCTGTGATCTCTAGCAGGTGCAGTCCAATTATTGTCCTTTTCACAGCTGCAGAACTGGTTCACCTCAGAACTGGTTTTCTTCTAGCAGGGAAATGTAGGCTTCAGTCATGAAAAGAACACAGTATTTTGGTAAACATCAGCATCTGGCCTTGTCCTGAGTTACAATCAGAATAACTTTCCGATAGTCCAGTCACTACTGCTTGCTATGTTTTATTTTTAAAGAGAAGCTTTTGTTTTTATAAACCATTCTCATCCTATCTCATTCATTCTGTGAGATTACAATCCAGTCATATGGCCTCATACTTGCTTTAATAGTAGTTTATTACAAAATGTGCAACACTGGCTTTTGAAACAACCAAATCCCTTACACCACGATTCTTGATCCACATGACCTACTGAATAGTATATTTCTGAATACTGAACAGTATATTTCTAATAGAGTAAATAATGACTTCCTGTATGAGATTTGTATGTGTTGGCCTGCAGTAGTAGCTCTCTGAAAGGATTTCATGCTGTGTTCAAATATACTGTGTTGTGACAGCATAATCAGTTATCAGAAGCACCTGAAAGCACCTGAAAATGTCGTGTCCCCACATGTGATTTCAAAAGAATCTATTCAGTGTTAGTACCTCATCCTGGGAGTTTATTCACACATAGCTAGAAAAAAACAAGTAATGAAGGAGGCTTCCTGACACTAATTTTACACTAATAAGAGAGCAGTTGAGCTGATAAAATTATTAAGATTTGCTTTCTGTACATCTTTCCTTAAATTAAGGCTTGGGGTGATTTTGCACTACAGTGATATTATGATGAATTTGTTTCCTTTCTGTCCAAAAAGTCGAAACCAGCTTTCCACCCTGCCCGTGCACCTGTGTAATCTACCACTGAAGGTTTTGATAGCCGGTAATAACAAATTGGTCTCAATACCTGAAGAAATCGGACAGCTCAGACAGCTGACGGAGCTTGTGAGTATGCAGGGGTATTTTTAAATTATTGCTGTTTGATCTTTGATTTACGTGTGTAGTAGGCTTAGATGTGTTTCAGAAGAAATAACCTTTTTAGCTAATTAAAATAATGCAGTAATTAGGATGCTGTCTTGGGATACGTGAAATGTGAATTGTTTCTTGTTCTCCTCAGAATTCTGTGATTGTAAACTGTCACTTGGATGTCATATTAAGTAACTGAAATCTGCTTTTGACCTAAGAAAGATTTGTATCTGTCCTTGTATCTCCATCGTTGTTTTTTTTTTTAAAACTTTGCAATAGAGATATTAGAAAAAGAATATGAAATATTATGAGACCTAAAAAATTTCATTTAGGTGGGGAAAAGATACCTTGTATTGGGGAATGAATGATCCACATCAAGAGCTTTCCCTACTTCTGAGAAAGGCTGTATGGAATTAGAGCTCCTGGTGCTTTTTATTCTGGCACGAAACTTTCCTATGGGAAGTTGCACCCTCTCAAATGCCATCAAGTAACTTAAGTAACTTGAATTAGGCTTACACATCTGAATGCTTATTTTTAAAAAAGTTTTTATTCTGCCATGTATTTAAAATGAAAATAATGCCTCAGCCCCTAAATGAGCTGAGAATTTAATAAATCCAAGCATCCAAGGTGTAACATAAATAGCTGTCTTTTCTTTCAGTCCCTAAATAAAGCACCATGCCTCATAGTTAAGCGACTTGCCAGTTAGTGGTAGTAATGTCAAAACTGCTAACCCTTTATCCTTGTTTGTAGGATGTGAGCTGTAATGAAATACAGACAATACCTCCCCAGATTGGCAATCTGGAGTGCTTGCGTGACCTAAATGTCAGAAGAAATAATTTGGTGCATTTACCTGAAGGTGAGATAAAGGCTGTTGGTTGTAAGAGTGAAAAACCTGAATCCTTCCAGATGCTTTTTAATGTGTGTGGGTTTTTTAATCTTCTCTTGAGAGCTGCATGCAGGTACATTTAATTAATCATTTTGTAAGCACACTACTGAGTTTGTTGTTTGTTGTTGCTCCTTGCTCTTAAACCTGCTGACCTAGATATTTATTTTCTATCTCCAGAGCTTGCTGAGTTGCCTTTGATTCGGTTAGATATCTCCTGCAATAAAATAACCACGATCCCCGTTTGTTACCGGAACCTCCGACATCTGCAAACCATCATGTTAGAGAACAACCCCCTCCAGTCGCCCCCTGCACAGGTAAACTGCAGCCAGCAACTGGGATTAACATTATCTGGAAAGATTATATTAGAGCCTTTACTTAAGAACAAGAGGAGTTTAAATAATGTTTATGTACAGTTGTAAATGTACATCACAGTTTGGAGGAGCTTTTTCTTCCCATACTATTGGTGGTAGATTCACCGTTATGGAGTTGTACCTAGACTCCCACTGTGAGCATCTTGCTAATATTAGCTGAAGATTTCTAATAGCTTTAGTTTCAGGAGAGCTATGAGAGGGAAGAAACTACTGTAGGGCCAAATTGGCTTGGTGCCACTGCAGTGTTAACATTTAGCCCGAGGACCCAGTTGTGCTGTGTATCCTGTTTCATTCTGCACTAGTGTGCTCACGTCAGCCTTGGGGCTAGAAACTGCAATATGGTTAATGGCTAAATTAAATTGTGAGTGTATGAGCCCTTCAGTGCTAAAGATTCCACTAGGAGCTGCTGCTCAAGAGTGGCACATGCCAAAACCTGTAGTTTCCTCCTCGCTGTAGAATGCAAAACCAGCTGCCATTAGCTTCATTCACTTCCAATTTGAGCGTGCTTTGGCAGTCTGCCACTGCTATTCAGATTTGGGCATGGGTGGGAGGCATCTTTTCTAGTGCCAGGGCTATAAATTCTGGTGCTTATAAATGCTTACATCGTTTGCCTGGTGAAATCTCAGTATTCAGATGCTGAAGTTGGATGCGGAGCAGATGTACGTGGAAAACAGCTTCCATTTGTTTGTCATGGGCTCCCCGTGACACTCCAGCGTAGCTGCTGCTTGTAAATGCAGCAGGGTTAGAAGAAAAGATGTATTGATTGATATAAATGTGCTCATTGATTACTCTCAACAGCAGTTTAAGTGTCTTTAGAGTATTTTGGTAAAGTACAGTAGAGTTATACTTACTTTTATTTGCTAATTTGCTGATTATTATTTCTATTATTATTTTTAGATATGTATAAAAGGAAAAATTCACATATTTAAATACCTAAACATAGAAGCATGCAAGATAGCTCCAGACTTGCCTGATTATGACAGGCGACCAATGGGGTTTGGATCCTGGTGAGTTTGGCACAATCCAAGTTCTGTGTTTTGATGTTGTTTGTGAAAACTTGTTAGTTAGCTGAATTTGAAAAACTCAATGCAAGGATTGTTCATTGGTCAGTGAATTGGTGGAAGTATCTTTGAGAAATATCACTTGAGTTATCTCATGTTGCATCTGAGCACGATACCACTATAAAAGACCAAGAGTCCAGAAGGAAAAGTAGGTAATATCTTAGGTAAGGCAGCGTTAGCATTAATATACAGTAAGAGGAGTGTGCTGGTATCTCCAGAGTATGGGATTATGCTCTCATGTTATTAAGTGTGTTTACTTCATGGGATATTAATATTTTCTGCATCCTTAGTGCAGTATAGCCCTGCAGTGTAACCCCTACTGCAGGAGTGATAATAATATCACTCCTGTGTGATTAAAAAAAAAAAAAAAAATCACTCCTGCTGTGATTTTTACCCTTTGGCACAGAAGTTGTAACTGCTCTGCTGAAACCATAGGGGCAAATGCTGATCCCCACCCCATCAGTAAACTGTTACTCTTGGCAAACTTTCACTTGGCACAAGTGCTTAACATCAAATATTGAAACAGTCGGCTATATCAGCTGCTAAATTAAGACACAGACAGAAAAGCAGGAGTGCAGATTTGTAAATGTTACAGAAAGCAGGAGTGCAGATTTGTAAATGTTACAGAAAGGGAGGCAGTGAAGTATGAAGCTAAATATATTTTTTCAATTACTTGGAAAATGATAATAAGGTCTGGAGGAGTAAGTTGCAAAAGAATGTGCCTTTGTCTTAGCAGTAATAAAACACAAAGGACCTGACAGTAAATCATGATGAGTTAGAAATTTATGAAGGAGAATTTGCATGACAGTCTGACAGAAAGATTCCTCATCAGCTCTGAATGTTTTGAAATATTTTTCGAGAGTAGGTCAACATGAGTATCTCATGAGTGTTACTCTATTTCTTGGAGTAGAAGTGATTTGCAGGCGGGATCTCTGTATAATACAAAGGGTGCCCTCCTGTTGTGGAAAAGAAACCACATTTTGGCTCTAAAATGGTACATTATCTTTCTCTTTTGGTGTTGAGCATTGTTTTTTTTTTAAGAGGAATACCAGTAAAATCAGAGAGAAGTGGCATTGCTGTCTGTACTCATATTCATTAATTGCTTATGTGAAATGAAAAGAATTAATGTATTTTAATCGTAGCTTGGAATTCTTACTACAAAAACAAGTCCAGAACCAGCTCAGAACTTCTAGAGTCACCTCCAGTTTCAGCCATGTGAACTGAACTGGTTCAGTTGTCACTGAGAATTTCATGATCATTCCTTTTTCTTCCTCAGCTGAAAAAAGGGAGTTTTCTCTTTCCCCATATTTGCTGTTCAGGTAGATGATCTTTCCTGTTCAACTGCAAAACCACAAGGGTGAAACTGTTTGGGCTAACTAAAAATTCTGTGCAGGTGTAAGAGTTTAGTAACTTGTGTCTATCTGAAGGATTTAGAGCTGTTTAAATATATATCTAACGTATATATTAGCCACTTCTGTAGCTCTTCAGCATTTTTTTTCTTTTTTTATGCTTGTCTTAATGTGCAAACAGCACAACATGGGCTGTCATTTTGGTCTCCAAAATCCCATGCCTGCTTATGGCACTGCTTAAATAACAGTAATAGCAGCCATTTAAAAATAAGTATTTCCTGAAAGAGAGAGTACCAACTTGAGTGCAACACTAGTGAGAAAATGACTTGCCATTCAGTCACGATGGGGTGGAGCAATTAGTGTTCGCTCTCCCTCGCGTATTAGGCAGTAATTACTGCTGCGCTTCTCCCCGGGGCATCGAGTGCCAGGAGGACAGTGGACGCTTTGTGCGGTGCCATCTGCAGCGGGGCAGACAAGCCCCATTGTCTGGGGGCTCTAACTGGCTGCAGCAGTTGCCAGCCTGACATCTGTGATGGCCACGCTGCTGAATTACGTCGTTTCTGAGGCCAGAAACTCAAGAGAAGAACTGGGTGGCTGTTCCGTGTATTGTAACCCGGGGCACGAGTCTCGTGCCTTTGTCTGGATGTGGCCTTGACAAAGTCAGAGCCCCTGAATAAAAACTACTTTTCACTTGTGCTGATGGGTTATTTGAAACTGCTGTCCTGCTTTCTGTGCGTTTTCATAGGTAGGCAATTCTGATACGGACAGTGGTTCTGTACTGCTATGTACTGTTCCCTAGAGGATGTATATTCTGATATAGCTATACTCATGGTAATATTACATGATTTTGTGATTGTTTTATAAGAAAGCTTGGGAAAAGCAGGCAAAGGTGTTATTCAACCATACATTTGACTTAAAGGAAGTGAAAGTTTGACTCCTTAAAGAGTGAAATAAGAGATGACTTCACAATTTTCTGTGCCAAGATTGCTGTTTGGGGTGTAAAAGTCTAGGTAAATTCTTTGACTTCTTTTAGCGCTTAAGGTGGTAGGCAGTGGCAGGTGAACACTTGACTGATGGGCAGGAATGTTTGTAGCTGTGAGCAAGTAGCTTGTTCTGTGCAGCAAATGCAGTATGATGCTTTCTAATAGACTGAGTCTGTCAACAGGCTCCAGCTGGCCTTGGAAATCTACTCATCTTTTTGTTCTGTAAAAGCTGAGATTTTTTTTTCAGTGGTATTTACATTGCAGTAACTAAAATGATGTGTTTTACAGCCATGAAGAACTTTACTCCAGTCGTCCGTATGGAGCACTAGATTCTGGCTTCAATAGTGTGGACAGCGGAGACAAAAGATGGTCAGGGAATGAAGTAAGTGTTGTAGTTCTGTTTATGTTGAATGCAAGTACAAGGAGATAAGATAAAAAGGGTAGATTTGGAAACATGCTCAAAAGATAATATCATAAGTTTTTGGAGCAATAAAACTTGCAGACTGTACGTTTTATTGCTCTAAAATAACTTGGGATTTTCCTGAGGAAAAAAAAGAATTTTATGCAGTTTATACAGTTCTATACTGAATGAATGCAGAGTTGGAAATAATAAGAGGAATGTGTAAAACAGTGCGTGACCAATTAATTTATTGGAGCATAACAGGTAACGAAATGGGAATTTCTCATTAAACAAAGCAAAAAAGCTAGTCACCACATCGTATTACATTTGAGTCATCTTCAATTACTCATGAATTATTGTTTCTATAAAATAAATCAGGACTGAAAATTAAACTTCAAAAGTAAGATGGAGATTTCAAAATCTTACTTTTATAGCTTTTATTTAAAATGCTAAAAATAAAATCTTTTTGTCATTTATAAGCCATAAAATGGGCTCTCCTAGGGAGGAGACCATCAATTATTCTTCTTAGGAAGAAGCTCCCTCTTTGTCTTGGAAGAACTAGAAAAGGCAGAAGCCAAGATGTAAAGTTTCCTCACAAGCTACACTCTGAATCCCTGCTTGTGCCCCACTTGTTTATTTGGAAGAGCTCTAGTACCTCCATCCCCAGACATTTTAAAGCACCTGCAGATATTGCA
>JAUBOD010000633.1:10956765-10968705 GCA_032353885.1 Nothura maculosa | reverse complement strand
GTAACCAGCTGCTCCTTTATGTGAAGAACGTATGAAAAGTTTGCAGACTGGTTACCTAATCAGCTCCTAGATCATGCCTGTTAGCTATTGGATGTGTCAATAGAGTAAGCCAAATGTGCAGTCCTGCTGATGGATCTTGGGCTGTGGAAGAACTTTCTGTCATACTTCAGGAGCAGAGATAAACTGTTGTCCAGAATTGATTGTTATTACAGCAGTTGGTTTAACGGCTTAGCTTGCTAAACATTCCTCTATAGTTAATGAGATTTGTGCATTGCTGACAACTGATATATGAAGATTGTTCGTATTTAAGGTAAAAAATATTCTTATTCTGTTTTTCATTTCTCAGGCCGTTGGCTGATTCACCTTATTTTCTGTCACTATCAAGTCACCACAGTCAGGTAACACACTGAACTCCATTGTTTTATTCTTTTGCATAAGCTTGACAGAAAAGCAAGCTTGCTTTCCTCTGTATCCCACCTTTCCTTCCCTCGGTAGCTCTGTCTTACAGCCTGGTGCCTTGTTGTGTTGCAGGTGCCCAACTCGGACCCCGAGCTGCACCACAGGCACGTGGAGCGAACCCGGCGGGAGGCCCAGCTAGCAGCGCTGCAGTACGAGGAGGAGAGGATGAGAACAAAGCAGATCCAGAGAGAAGCTGTCCTTGACTTTGTTAAAGTACCTCCTTTTAATACCCATTTGATACCAAACCTTTGTCTTTTCTGGTCTGAGTATTAATTTCCAGGAACATAAAGACGTATGCATTGCAGCCTTGAGCATGCATGGTATTTTATAAAGCAAATGGCAAAACAGCATTTACTGCATTCACAGTTCATGCTGTGGACAAAGCTAGAATTGGAGAGGAAGATGGAATTGATTTACCCAAAATCTATGTTGTAAAGAATTCTGTTTCTACCTAGCAGACCTCTCATTCTCCTGGTTTGTCACCTTTATAGCTATGACAAGGCTGGCATAAGGAAAGAGTATTAATTTGGGAAAACTCAAAGAACTTTAAACAGAAATTTAGCACAGAAGAAAGCAGTAATATGCACAGGAAGATTATGTTCCCTGACCTATTTCCATATTGTATGATGCAGCAATAGGTTTTATGCAGGTAAAGGAACAGTGCAGATGTATGAGAGGCAGCTGCTCTGTGGCACAGCCCGTCTGCTTTCGCTTTCACTGCAGCCCGTGTGAAGTCGGCTGCTTTTCTTTTTAATTCCCTGTAATCCATAATACAGTTTAACACTCAAGCCTGTAAATAGGCCAGTTGATTTAGATTTGTCTTGCTGTTTACTGCTCTGATGACCTACCAGATCTTGTCATCACAAATTCAAGAAGTGCCACAGTTAATACTTTGGGATTAGGATGGTCTGCGAAAAGAATATTATATTGCATCTGTATAATGTATAATGTTATTTTAGGAAAAGACCTTTAACTGTCTGAAAGTAGCTTTTGATTAGTACTAGCTCATCTCTAACCCCCAGCAATGCTGTAGAAAAGCTGCCTTTATTATAAATTCAGCTCTGCCTTTTAGTTGAAGGCTTTTATGCATTTAAAATGCATTTTGTTCCTTGATGAGCCTTTTTTTGTTTGTTTTCTGGGTTTTGTATTCTGTTGCCTTTGTTATTCATGAGCACTTTATTCTCAGCAGTGTTATTCCTCCCTTGGGTTATATTTGGGGTTCATTATGCATCTTTAATATCCAACAACAATGAGGGAGGTTCCTTTTTTCTGTGGCACAGATTTTTTTTGTTTGGTTGTGGGTTTTTTTTGGTTTTTTTTCTAACTGATTGATGGTATCTGGGACACTTCAGCTCAAAAAAAAAAAGGAGATTTTTTTCCCAATGTCTATGTATTAAAAAAGTAAGACTGTAAGACTGTCTTTTAAAACACTTCTAAGCGGTGTTGTTTTCTTTTTGAGTATATGCTTCTCGGTCACATCCTTTTAAATTAGTCTTTAATTTTTCCTTTTTCTCTTTAGCAAAAAGCATCATTAAGTCCTCAGAAGCAAAGTCCTCAGAAGCAAAGTCCTCTGGATAGTGAGGTAAGACAACTTGAAGAATTTTGCTGGCAGCTTCTGAATTCTTAGCTTTCTCTGTCAAAAATTTTTTCCTGGTTATAAAGAGTTTTTCATTCCTGGACTATCGCTTTTATATTTTTTTTCATGCTCAGTAAGTTTGAGATTTTTGCTCACAGGACCAGTTTGGGGTTTTTTTTTGTTTGTTTGTTTTGTTTTGTATTTGTGTAGATTGCCTATTTGAGAACTTTTGCTTTATCATGTTGTTTTTATGTTTTTTGTGTTCTATATGGAAAATGTATTCCATATTCCACTTTAATATACTCCTGGAAGCAATACAATTAAATTCCTACAGGAATATCAGATGAGTTTGTGTTGCAGTCATTTTTCCTTTGACAATCATTTTTCTCCCTTTTTTTCTAGTTTTAGATTACTAGTTATTAAAAAAAAATAGAATTTTGAAGGTTATCAGATATGGGAGGAAAAAAGCAGCTTTAATGTAATGTAGTTTTCTAATAAGAAGCAAATGAAGGAAAGTCACGTATGGCTCAGTCTTCTAAAAGACTTGAGCCAATGAAATTTATTCATTTTCTGAATTATATTTCTGTGTAATAACACGTCTTCTTCTACCTGCCATCCCCACTTTCCTCTAGAGAAAGTTCACTTGGTAGTACTAACCATTATGTTTAAAATAATACGCTTTAAAAATACTACATTAGAAGCATTTTCCAGCTTATTCTTTTTCTGTTTGAAAAGTATCCAAGCTTTAAAATTTGTTAATTTTTTTACTGCTTTGCTTAATATTCTTCTGTTTTGAACTTGCACTTCCAGAGGGCCCTTTGTTCTACCACAGTAAGAATTGTGAATAGAGAGTTTTCTGAATTTGCTTCAGACAACACAGAAAGCAGAACAATTAATTCCTGAAGTGATAAAGAATAGACTGTAATCCATGGGTCCTATGGCTACATATTGCTGTGCTTCCTTACCTTTACTTACATATACAATGTGAAACCGTGGAAAAACTACCTGAGAAGGGTCATGTGTAGTCCAGAATGTCTGTCTGTTCACATGCTGTGTCATTCTGTGTGTTTCTGACATTACTCCATCTTTCCCACCTCCCAGTGTCCCTTTCCATCCCGAAGGTCTCAGCATACTGATGATAGTGCCTTGTTAGTGGTAAGAACCCTGCACGCAATGACCTTTCTCTGTGGCAGATTCTAGAGCCTAAAAATAATGAGATGTTATGATTGTCTCCGATTAGACCGACTATTTTAGAGCTAATCTAAATAGCATAAAACATGATCATCTTTGAAAAGTGGCTTAGCTGTGAACTTGGGTGCCGTGAATACTTCCGTGACGCTTCAACTGCCAGCAATTTGGTGGTAATAAAGTGATGTTTTTCTGTAAAAGACTTAAAGCTTACCTTGTGCTGAGAGAAGGACATAGCTGATAATGTGATACAGGTTCTAAAATTCAAACTACACCTCTCGTAGTTCCAGTTTGATTCCCCTTGTATTCGGCTTACATGCTAATTGATGAGGTCTTCAATGCTAATAGAATATTTTTAATGCTTTGTATGTAGCTTTCTGTTTAAATTTGTTTACGTGCAGCATATAGTGATTGGAAACACTCAGAATCTCAGTAACAATATCAAAAAAGGGAAAAAAGTGCTCTGCATGAAATATTCCTTATATATTTTGTTTTTATTGTTTATCAGTGACAAAATCTAAAAACAATCTATTTTGAACACTAGAAAAATATATATTCATTTCATGTTTTATGCTATTTTTTCCTTTTCGGTATCTTACCGATATACCGTAATTTAAAAAATTAATGCCATAATCCTTGTCTGTTTTTTTTTTTAAAAAAAAAATCAGATTTGCCTGCTGTTGCATGACTGCATGCCTGGGGTTTATTTTATTAATCCATGTGCTTCTGTGATCTGCCTAAACTTTCATTAGGCAGTGCGGGACAAATGTATCTCATCAGAACACATTGGCCAAGATAGTCATTTACTGTCTCCCTATTCAGACTTTTTTGTTTGTTTGTTGTCCTGCTACTGCCTAACTGGCCCTGTGTGGGAGGGAGAAAAAAAGCTCATATAATATCAGCGTGTGATTCAGTTGTCATTACATGTGTGCCACTTTAGAGAAATCATAATTAATATATGAAAATATGCTCTCCTATTTATATAGTAAGAAACAGGACAGAAAAATAAGTGAATTACATTAAATTTTGTTGTTCTGTTGTCAGTGAACGCATCTTGGGAATGTATTTTAGAGATGCCCATGAGGACGTTATGTGACCTTACTGCTTCTATAGTACATTAATACATTGAATTTTAGGTTATATACATACCTTGGAGTTTGTTTTGGGAGGGACTCCCATCAGTGTTGATTTTTTTAATGTCTTTTTTACAAATTACATCTGTGACTTTCACAAAGAGATGGGATTGATAGGGAAAAAGCAAATAATTTTTGAAAACTCTCTTTATTCCCTTTTTGTCTCTGACTTCTCGTTCTTTCCAGTAGCACTGTAATTATATATGACATACTGGGTTTTCTGAACTTCTGAAGTAAGATCTTGAGATTTATTTTGTAGTGGAAATATATACTGTGTCAAATGATGACATATGCCGGGACAGCTGTTTCTACCAATTACTGGAAGTGGAACAGTAAGCCCTTGCGAGCTCATGAATTTGTAACATTTTTTTTCTCTATAAATATATTTCCTATAGTAGAACTTGTTCAACAGCAAGTAAATGTTCATTAATTTGCTAGGAGTTGAAATTGCTTTTATCTTTTTCGTTTCATTTCATTTAATGCTTTCCTTGTCCTTATGGATTAGAAATTTAGCTTGATCTTATTTTTAAAGATGATCTTTTTCTGAAGTGTAGGCGCATTTCATTTCAAAACTCCATTCAGTAATAGCACTTCTCAGTACCTGTTTTTCATTTAGGTATATTTTCTCATAGTTTTAATTATTTTCAGCATTTGAACTTGCAAATTATTTAATTAAAAAAAAAGGTTACATTTTCCACCGACTGATTGCTGTAGCTTTATGGTGTGGGAATTACTCTCTGTAGCAAAGCAGAGTGTTATGCAGAAATAAAAGCCCTTTTGTTTAGTATTTCCCTCATTACATCAGAGCTCTATAAATGGAGCAGTTGCATTGCTTTTGCTCCAAGCAATGCTTTCACCTCAGATGCAAGGAAAAACAGTACAAAAACAAGTTTAATGGCATAGTTAAAAGGCAAGCAGCTGTTTTTTATTTTGCTGCTTTTCTGGTTCCTGTTTTATTAGAAATTTTCTTGAATGCAGAATTGAAACAGAGTCAACTTGTTACCTTTTACACCACCTCTTGGCCATCTCTGTATGTGTTGCCTTTTTCTCACAGATTCAATTAAAATTGTTTCCTTCCATTTCAAAACCCCTTTTGAAGAGTCTGTTGGGACTCGCACACCTCCCTTGAGCACCAATAATTCACTTGAGGTGCAGGTCGCTCCTAATAGCCTGGGAGCTGCAGCGAAGGGCCATGAGGAGGCAGAAGTCCTCATTTTCCCCCAATATCCTCTCGTTTTTTCTCATGCTGTCCCTCACAAGGTGACTGCTATGGAAGAAGACCCAAAGTACCGAGCATCCTTTCCCTTCTCTCCAGCTGCTTCCCAATTTCCCTCTGTCGTGAGGCCTGTGAAAGACTTGACTGGGCCTGGCAGCCGGGGTGGCCTCTCCGCACGGCCTGGTCGCCATGGGCGCTCCCTGCTTTGTTTCCTTGTTGCGGCCTCAGCCATGGCCTCAGGCTGGGAGGGCCACGTCCAGCACATGTAGCCACTCACGTGTTTTAAACTGGGCTTTTAGGCACCCCTGTACTACCAGGAGTAACTATACGAGTGAAGCAAACAGGGCTCGAGCTACACCAACCTGTGCCCTGCCATCTGTTTTGGTAGTCAGACACCCAAGGGTCCGATCGGCATCGCTACAATCTCTATGTTTGGTTAGTGCCGATTTCTGGTTGGGCTCTGCTCTGGCAGACCCCATGTCTACGATAGTCTCTGGCAAGGGCAGGCTTTGGGGACTTCATCACTAGACCTCGACACCGAGTGCAGCGTGTGCCCTGGCGTGTTGCAAGCCCGAGTTGCAGCATCCTGTTCGTGTTGCAGCGGCCTTTGCTTGCGGTTGTTCTCTGCCTCACTTCTTCCTCTCTCCCTCCCTCTCTTTCCTTGCTGTCCCTGACAGAACGGCTTTGAGCCTGTCTTTGTGTTTGAGATTGACAATAACACCAATACCATTAAAAGGCGGCCAGGGACTCGCAAACAGGTGAAACGCATGTGGTGTGAAGCTGTTGTGGTGGTTGTCCCCCGTGGTGTGCTGTGTCCCTGCCCTCTGTGCGCTGTGACCGCTCCTTTCCTGCAGTCTGCACCACGCTTGTCTTGTTCCTTTAATACAGAAATAGTTCAGTTAACCAAAACCTGTGGTCTGTAACGTTTGGGTTTGATTTTTGTTTGTTTGTTTCTTTGTTTTTCTCTCCCTATGACCACTAAGGTTTTATTTGCTAAAGTGGTATTTTGAAACTCCAGTCTTAAAAATAATAATAATAATATCCCACCACACTGCTGCCTTGAGGAGCTGTTCCGAAGCCTGCACGTCTCCTGCAGATGCTTGTGCTTAAGGCTTGCCTGGCACGTAAGCTCCCTTTTTAGGCCTTCCTAGACACACACTTTTGAAGAGGCAGAATAGCTGTGATTCTCTTAAAGCACTAACAGGCAAAGTGTGTGACTCGCCCCTAGAGAATCCCTAGTTATCATTTAGTGTTTTTCTTGAGAAAAAAAAAGTTGCACTGGCACTATGCTATTTGAATGCCATTTCAGAAAGTTTTGTTTCCTTCCTGAGTCATCCAATCCTCAAATGTTAATGGTTTCTGTGTATTTTTTATAATTGGAGGGATAGATAGTAGTTCGTGCCAATTAAAATTCTGAAGGCAGCATTTGCATTTTCATTTCAAGTGCCTGGGATATTTAGAGCCCCAAGGATCCTGTTTTGGACTTTCCTGTGATTTCATTTTTGTGCAGGCAATACACACAATTATGTTATTTGTTTAGACAGTAGACTGCCATAGTTGATGTTATTTCCCATAGTCAGATAGGACTTTGTCCCTTAGCAGTGGTGTTGACCGAGGAATTCTTGGAGGGGACCAGATTTAGCTCTTTAGATACTGCCATCAGTGACGTGTGTGTATTGGGAGGCTGGAGGATCCGGCTCAGGACACATGGAAATTTGGTTTGGTTGAGCTTCTCAAAGGTCAGCGTTAGGTGGTTAGGGCACAGAGTAGTCGTGTATCCCTGAGCCCGTTAGATGTAGGTGTCTCTGCGGTCACCAAGGCAGTAAAAAAACAACCTGCTAAAACTGCAGTGTGGGTTGGAAACACATTTTAAACACATTATGTTAAGAGGAAAGCTATTTTTATTTTGCTCGCCGTTGCAGGGTGAGCTTCCCCTTTGGGGCTCGAGTGTGCTGGCATAGGCTCTACGGGTATTAAAAAGAAGCTCCCACCCCATTTACTGTTAGTTCTGCTTCTGGTGTCCCCGTGGTGTGTAAAAGAAACATGCCACCTGCTAGGCATTTTGGCCACAAGGTTGAGAGATAGGAAGGCTTTAACTGTAGTTCAGCAAGAAATACCTTTGTTTTCCTGTCGTTTGCTGTTGAGTGTTTCTGCGCATGTGACCACCTCTTCCTTTTGAACTTTTCTAGTGTGTCCTGCCTCTGCACGTGACCTGTCAACTGTTTTGCTAACACTGCTTCTGCCTTCTCTTTCTTTCCGTGTTCAGTCACTCTCAGGGTTGAGTCAAGAAGCCTGTGCTCCTACCCTGCCTAATGCCTCTACCTTCAGACCTGTCAAGGTATCTCTTGCTATTATCATTCACCAGTAAAGCCATCAAAAAGCTCTTGGATCCACACATCTGTTTTAACAGGTGTTAGTGTGTCAGCTTCTAATCAAAAGTTCAGGTAGGGCATGAACCTGATCTACCTGAATAACCTATAATAGATATTACCTCACTTTAGCTGTAGGCTGTATTAATTATAACAGCATGTTAAGCAGTCTCTGTTCCGAGGGTTTCTTAGTCATCTTTGATGTTGCATTTTATTCACAAAATGATTTTCCTCTTGGCCAAGTTGAGTTGAAGTATTTTTGTTGTATTCTTTGCCAGCTTACTTTTAACATTCAGTAAATTTATCCTATGTTTCTTTCTCCTCTATGGAAATGGTTATGAGTGCATTCATCAAGAGTCTATGCAAGCACTCTCATAAAACTGCAGTCCCTGTTTTATTAGGGAGAATGAAATTTAGTAAACAGTAGTTCTGCATTAGCAGAGATGTAAAGGGAGGTTGTGTATTCTTATCAGTGGTGCCGTTACGCAAGTTCTTTGCATTCTTAGTTGTCTGTTTTTCAGTGTCCTTTTGTGAGGGAAGTGTTTGGTTAGAAGCAAGAGTAAACAAAGATCTGTCACTGCACTGTCAATGCCATTTCATAATTCTTTTTTCCTGAAAGAAGAATTGTGCAATTCCTACAAGTGAAATAACTTTGTCACTTTCTGAAGTAATGAGATCTATAGAGAACAACATGCTATGTTTTTCACATTCCTTTTTTTTTTCTCTGAAACATATTTAGATGGATGGAACCTTCTTTTTTTTTTTTTAAAAAAAAAAAAGGCTAGTCACAGCTTTTCTAAATTAGGATCATTTACCTTCTTGCTTTTTGTCCACAGAGTGATGACAGATCGACCATCTCTCCCAGCTCACCTACCACTCAGACAGGTAACAGGGAAACAAAGTCACATCTGAAGAACAAGAGTAAAATGCCTGCTTGCACACTTGTACTGTTAGAGCAGGGAGCATAGATTGACACCCCTGTATGTGGCTCTGCTGTGTTTGAGAATCCATCCAGTTATTTGGATCTGCTCAGAAACAACAGCAGGGATGCAGCATGTCCGGAGGGAGAGCCTAGGGCTGGGCTGTTTGAGGCTGTTATATAGGCTGTGTCCTACAGATGTGTTCAGCACCAGCTGGAACAGTTGCTGGAAGTGGTGGGTGGAATGTGCTTTGCATGCAAGCGTCCTTGGTAGTGCCTTTTCCTGCTCTGTGCTTGTATCATGCATGGCTGTAATTTATTTTGCCATTATTATATTAAAATTTAGTTTTGTTCTGTTTAATTACCACATTGCTGAACCCATTTCCTATTAAATTCTAACCATTTCCTTCTTCCTCCTTTCCTTTCCTGTGCCCTTCCCCATTTGTTTAGCCCACCTTTCCCCTCCGTATCCTGGCCCTGCAGCCCCGCCTTCCTATAGAAACCCTCCCCAGCGACCTGAGAGTTTCCTTTTCCGGGCAGCTGTCAGGGATGAAGCAAAGAAAGGTAGGTTAATAGTTTAGAAACAACCTGCTTTTGTTACAGTACATTAACATCTGCGTTACCAAGGTCTTGTGCTGTTCTGTTTTCTTCAAATCGTTATCATTAGTTTGAGATTTTCATTTGTGGATAGCTGGCTTTAAATTGAAAATAAATACTTTCCTAAACAAGCAATTATTTAGAAATGTCAAATTGTGCTTTGTCAGTTTATATAAACGAGGAGGGTTATGCTTGGATTTGTGTATACAGAAAGATATTGAGGAAATACCACACAAGGTTCCAAAATTATGAAGGCAGCTTGACATGTCTAGTTGCATAGTATCCCATAATAAAATTACGATTTTTATAGGAAGACTGAGCTCTTTCAGCATATTTTATCTTTTAGACAAAGACTTTTTTTAATGATTATTAGTCAATGGAAAAAAAGCAGACTCTGAGTTTAGAAAGGAAAATCTATTCCAGCCACATTTCAGTAATATTAGTAGGTTGTTAGCTTGGTAGATGGATAATCCAATAAAGGAAACAGATCTGTGAAAAAGAATGTGCTGTACCCGCCCTGGCACGTTGCATGTGTAATACAGCAACGAAGGACAATCAGCCAAATGAAGCTGAGTGATTCTTCTTTCTTCCTGCTCCCCTTTTATAGCTGTTACTTCATCTTCCGCCTGTGCCTTGTCTCCTGCCCCTGATTCTGCAGACCCCAGAGCAAGACCGTACTCCAAACAGCGGGAGGAGGAGCTGGAGCTGATAGAGCAGCTGCGCAAGGTGCGTGTGGGCAGGAACCAGCCCGTGGGCATCGTGGCCAATGTGCTGCATGTATCAGGCTAAAGCTGTTCTTGTGTCTGGGCTTCTCTCAATGAACCAGTGCACTGAACAGCTGACTGAAAAGAAATGGCAGCTGTAGGGGCTGAGTTTCTTTCAGTTGGATCAAGTGGGGTTTACTTTGGGTTATTTTCCACAGTGGATAGTCAGCTTTCAAATGCTGTAGAATATTCTGTGCTGACTCTTGCTCCTGACTGCCCAGTGATCCTTCTCTTCTAAAATGAGCATGTGCTTTCTTCCTTACCACCTTTCACGCTTGTAAGGAGCTCTTTGGAAAGGCACCTCACTATATTTCTTTTAATCTCTTAAAAAAAAATCCCATTGCTGTCAAGCCCACAGAGGAACAGGTGGAGTGTTGAGATTGCTGCCAGTCATATTGACTACATGACTTTCTGGAATGTTCTGGATCTATCTATTGGATCTTGCCCTATTCTTTGAATGCAGAATATCTGAGATACAGATGTCCCTTATCCTTATGCCTTTTTGGCTATTGAGGTCAGCAGGATCCTGGCTGGTGGCCAGGTACCACAGCAATACAGATGAGTATTGAAAATGCCACATATTAAGGTGCTGCTCTGCTTTGCTCCAGGCTTATATTGGGAATTTCCTGAAGGGCTGTAATTAACTGTTAGAGCTTGATCAAAAAATAAGACTTGCAGCTTGTTAAAAGTGGTTTTAAAAGTTGTGAGTATCCCAGGTAGACTCTGAGGATTTCTTATCTTTACAACAAAAAAAGAAGGCAGTCTAGCAAATTACCTTAAGCAAAACAAAATGAAAAAAAAAAGCCCTTGATGTTGTTTATAGTCTTTATAGTTTTTGCACCATCTCAGAATGTTTTGCATATATAGTTTTTTCTCTACTTCCTTTTTTATACTTAACAACTTTTTTATAGGCAATGTAATTCCTATAGAATTTGGAATAGAATGAAAACCTGAATTTAATTTTTATTCACTTTTCTGGTAACACCCTACATCTACTACCTCATTCTTTTATATTGTTTATACCTAGTAGTTCATTTCTTTCTTTACAAGAAAAAACTGTTGTCTTTGCTTTTGTTAGCTATATTCTCCTCCAACCCATGAAGACAACTGTTTTCACTTCCCGTAGTAGAACCATTTTCTGAGAATCTGAAGGATGTGAAATCCTTTTCTTAGACCCTGATTTCCATTATGTTTCTACAATGACTATGTTAGTCCCCTATGCTGTGCAATAAAAACTCTGCTTGAGTTCTGCTGCTCCTGAATTGTGATCAGCTCTTAGCCATAGTGGTGCACAGAGCCTTTCTTGGTGGTATGCAGAAATAAAGTGGTTCAGAAATATGACAGAAATATGTCATGTAGGTGGAGACAAGAGTGGTTTTGCAAATTACAAAAAATTGAATAGAATGAAATACTTGGAGGGAAGCAGCTCTTACCTTCTGTGCACGTGTGTTCGTTTCCTTGCAGAACATCGAGTCCCGCTTGAAGGTGTCACTGCCCAGTGACCTGGGAGCAGCTCTCACCGACGGCGTCGTTCTGTGCCACCTGGCTAATCACGTGCGTCCTCGCTCCGTCCCCAGCATCCACGTCCCCTCCCCTGCCGTTGTAAGTATGCAGTGTTGATGGTATCTCCTCGCTGTCCAAAGTGGCATCCAGCACATCAGGCAAGGGCTCCATTCAGCAGCTGTCTATGAGCAGAGCATCCCTCCCGACCAATAACCA
>JAUBOD010000633.1:10944870-10956665 GCA_032353885.1 Nothura maculosa | reverse complement strand
GTCTGAGAGGTTCAGGACAGTAGTTAGAATATACAGTATTTTCCACAGATGATTAGGAGCTTGTTAGAGAAGACAGCAAGAACAGGCAGAAAATCCAAATTGATTGTTGTTTCCAGTTTGCAGCTGTGTGCATTCCTCTGATTAGGGTTTTTAGCAGAGCACCATTGACCTGCCTTTGCATGTGCTTGGAGAATTCCCAGAGCAAAGCAGATCCAGTCATAGCTGTGTGATAACAGGAAAAATAGCTTTGTGTGTGGGGATAGGAATCTTGCTTGCTGTCAGCGCAAGGATACACAGAGAAGTTGGGAAGTTATTTCTCTTACCTTGACTATGGGGGAGAGCAGTGAGGATGATGTAATTCTGGGTGCATTGTTGTGCATCATGTAAGGAAAGCCCAGAATTAAGAGAAAGATGGAGAACCATAAAGTATTTACCTAATCTATCAACAGGATAAATTCTTTCTGGTTTTGGCAGCCAAAAAGTTCAGTGAAAATATTTAAGGTCAGCCACTCAAAAGCAGCAGAGAGACAAATTGCTTGTTACACTCATTCACATTAACTTAAAGTTGTGTGAATAAGGAAGAGGAGAAAAGCAAAGGCTGTTCCTGGGGGAAGAAGTTAAAACATGCATGTTTGCTTTTCAGTATTGTGGCCTCGGTCCTTATGTCAGTGGAATTTGAACTGGCACTTAAGAGGGCTGCATACTGTATCATTGTGGCTCCTTTCCCTTGGGCTTTTGTGAAGAGGCAGATGTCCTCATTATTTTGAGAACTATTTAACTGGACACGCCAACATTTTAGGCAGAATTGGACTCTTCAAGGAAAAAAAAAAGACATACAGACACTATTCAGCAGATTCCTGTTCTAAAGAAGATCTTTTCAATGGCCTAGTTTTATGTGCTGTTGGAATAATCTGTGTTACGAGGTAAATCATGGCTTTGCCATAAATCTGTAGGAAAAGGCAGCCTGTAGCTGCACAGCTCCAGCAGCAGGAGAGGCATCTTGTCATGCCACAGTCCACAATGTGATCTTTGTATTCCCTCCATCCTTTGGGAGAAAGAAGTCAGCACCAGCCTTTAACCTGCTCTCTTGGTGGAGTGGCAAGGCAAACAGAGGGGGCAGAACAGAAGGGGAAGCTCTTCCTCACTAACTGAGAAGCACTGAACCCACAGAGGCTTCTGTGCAAACTGCAGGTGCCTCGTACAAAGAAACAGGAACCTTTGGTCTCCTGAATAAGAACAGAATGGGCTGGAAGAGTAGCAGCAAGACAGAGCCTGTGCAGCAGCGTGTCTGTGTGGAGGTGTGAAAGTTAACTCTGCGGGGGGAAAAATCCCTGAAAAAGTGCCAGTGAACCCAATTCAAACAGCCACATCAAACACATCTGCAAGAAGCTTACAAGCAGCAGCTTTCAGTTCCAGTTTTTCTTACGTATTTTCTGGTTTCATCTGGCCTCTTTTTATCTCTTCGTTAATTAAAATATGGTTTGAAATATTTCTAAAATACAGCAATCCAGAACAGACCTCAGATTGCTTTGTATCAAGAAATTCCTTTGAAATCCCAATACTTGGAGTTATGTACATGCATTTCGTTCAAAATATATTTTTAAATTAGCATATTGCAACCACTGCAAGTGTTAGCCTGTTTTCGGTAACACTTGGCATGCAAATTTTGCAGGGGTTGGGAGTCTTTTCGTTAAAACATCCATCTTAATATTTTTTAAATTAGTTCTGAAATCTGGGCTTATATATCTAAAGAAAAACCAAGTACAACACAGCCTGGTTTCAATTAGACAAGCTTATTTCATTGTGGTATGCTTTTGGCCAGCAGGTTTATTAGGGTTTTATTTACGTAGAAAAAGAAAATGTGAATATCCTGTCAATTAAGAACCCCTTATACCTTCCTGCTCTCCTCCTTTGCAGCCTAAACTTACAATGGCAAAATGCAGACGAAACGTGGAGAATTTTTTGGATGCTTGCAGAAGGATTGGAGTGCCTCAGGTACGTACCTCTGCTGTTGTCATATTGTTTCAGATGCAGTTCTGTCTGATGCTTCAGAAAAACAGCACCTTTTTTGAGAGAGATTTGGTGAAAACCTTCAGAAAAGGGGCAGGTATAAGGTACATCTTACTGTATAGGTCACACTTGGTTTGCATGCTCTTCCAGGGCAAAATGAAGTCAGATGCAATTCATTTGTCACAGATCTGATTCATTTACTGCTCTCCTTCATATCATGATACTGGATGCAGTTTGAATCTGCCTTGTAGAATTGTAGTGCAGTTCTACAAATACAATTACATTTTCTGGAGATCCAATATTTAGTAGCTTAAAAGAGCATTAAATTTGGATAACATTTCACATGTTTAATCCCAAAGTTTTTGATGTGCTTTCATAATAATCCTCCCATGTGAACATTTTTATTGCCTTGCCAATAAGCCATAGCATTATTTGCTTTTCTCTGATGGTAGCTATCTTTGCATAGATCCTAATTCTGTGTTATGAACCACTGGTAGCAATCCAGTATCTTCTGGTGTTCCCCTTCCCCTTCTCAAACTGGAAGAGCTATGAAGTGGAAACATGAAATAACATATTGGAGTCCAGCTATCCTGTTTCATGCTGTCCTGTCCTTTCCCCTTTGCTTATTGAGCAGCTCTCTCAGTGTAAATGGTTTTGATACATGTCCTTGTTCTGCTTTATTTTTCCTCTAGAGCATTCAGTGTCAGCTTAATTGTTAGCTTGTCAGAGTTTCTGTTGTGGGGCCTCTGTTCTTTCTTTTGCTTTGTTAAAGGGAAAAGCAGGCCCAGTGACTCACTTCCCAGCACCTCTGCAAGCTCTGCTCCCTGCTCACCAGTGCACTGTGTCCCGGGGTTGTCCCCAATAGCTTCACTTGTGGGCAGGTTTGGAGCCACTGGAAATGTAGGGCAGCCCATTTCTAGAGCAGACCAGCCAGTTCCATGACTCGGTGGTGCACGACGTGCAGCATGGTAGGGGACATGAGCAGTAGTGTTTTGAGGGGTCCCATTTGGTCCTCTCAGCCTTTTACCTCTGGCAGGGCTGCATAGCAAATTTTTCCAAAGTAAACTCAACTCAATTCCATCCCAGCCCCCAGGTGATAGCTCCCTTGGATGCACAGATATAATTGTTTATGGCATTGCACTGCAAAGCAGATCCCTGAAATGACCTACATTGTAAAACAAAAAAAGTCTCAGCAGAAAGTACCCTTAGACTCATTGTGCTACATCTGTCTTGGTTTCATACAAGCTCACCTCCTACCTAGAAACCTTTTTTTTTTTCATTTCTCCTGCTTTAATCTGAAAAAAGTTCAAGGCAAATGTCTCTGGGGAAACCTACTGAAACCCCCACGTGAACCCTAAATTTCCTCTCCCATGTCTACATTACGTGTCTACTGAGATGAGAAGGCAAGATATCTGTATGAAAGAACGGCACGGCAGCCTAATATATTTTTGCTGAAAAGATGCCTGCAGGTATCTCCTTTCATTTAAATTCTAATTACAAATAGAAAGGCCTTATCAAACTATGGATCTATGTAGAAATACTTACCTTCTAAGAGAACAGGCCATTTTGTGTGAGAAGCTCCTTTTAGGAAATGCTAATTTCAGGCAGAGCTGCCCTCCTGCTCCAGCACCACATAGAGCAGCTGTTTCTATAGGGCTTTGCCACGAGAGCCCTTGCATCAAAACAAGCCCGTAGTTACAAGAATAAGGTAAATGTCCATCTAGATTTTGTTGGTTTATGTAGTTACCGCTGTATAAGGAAGGCAAAGATACACTGGTAATAGCTACAGAGCACTGAAACTTTGATTAATATTAGATATTTCTGCAGGATGCTGCACTGAAGCATCAATCACACATCAATAATCCATTGTTGTACTATTTCCATCAACTGAGATGCATGTAACATTGGTGAGCACTCGGTGCCAGAGCATCTCTAAATGCTGTAGCCAATTTATTTCCCATGAAACAAAACTGGTTTTCACCAAGGCCTGCGTAAGCTGCTTATTTTTTAACACCAGCAGCTTTTTCCATGTGTAAGTTGCACACGTGACAGGCAACACAGTGACCATCAAACACTGCAGGAAGAGAGTTCTCTGGAATGACAGTCTTGCAAATTCCTTTGGGAGAATTAACCAGCTGTGATGCACTCCTTGAATGTGTAGGCTGTATCTGATGACTGACTGCTTCGTGGATGTTCGTATGGCTAATTAATTTTTTTTTCTGTCTGTTTTCCCTTCCTGCTCACACACTTTGGACAGGACAATCTTTGTTCCCCTTCTGACATTCTTCAGCTAAACCTCAGCGTTAAAAGAACAGTTGAGACTCTTCTTTCCCTGGGGACAGATTCAGAAGAATCCACCCTTGTCTCCCTTTCCATTCAGCTTTGGGGCTTTGTGGTGTTTTACTGTACTCTAATGCTAACACTCTGTATGTTCTATCGCTGGGTCTTTTTCCTCTAGCTGAAAGATGGTTTTGCTTCTCCCTCCCTCCGTCACTCCAGTGCTTGGTAAAGGATTTGGGGTTGTGTCAAGACTGTGTGTATGAAGTGCTTTCTTTTCCACATAGGGGACAGAGTGACAGGTACAGTGCATAAACATGTTGTACACCCATGTACCTGTGGCATAATTCACATTCATGTTTGCTGTGTGATATTTAGCAGATAAAACCCTGGGGGAAGGTGTCGCCTGCAGGCTAGAGCAAGGGACTGGGTTTAGGACATGTGGGTGTGATGGGGGAATGTGCCCCCGTTTCCCCATCTGTGAAATGGGAATCACACCCACTCGGATGCATTTCTTCTGATGACAAATATTAGAAAAGGAGGCAAAACTTTCCTCCTCTTTTTTGCATCTTGTTGCTCTGATCAGCTCTACCAGCCTTAGAAGACATGGTCGGATGAGTTTCTCTGCAGGGCTTGGCCATTTTTTCTTTTCTTACCATGCTGCTTTATCCTGCGACTGAGAGCATTTGGTTTCTCACCTTTGTAGACCCCAGATATGTTACTTTTCAGTCAGGATTTTTAAACTAACTGTGAATCCTGAGCTGCTTCCACAGTTCAAGAAGAAATTTTCAGAGAAATTTAGCTGCTCACTCAGCTTTGAGGGGAGGAAGATGAAGGGGAATCTGGTCTAGAGGAAAAATCATTAATATTCTGTCAGATTCCACAGAATATTGTAGCAGTTTATTGTGGTCTCGATTAACGACTTGAAGAAAAAAATAACAAAACCTCCTAAAGTACCATTGATTGCGGATGCCCTTAATCATACTTATTCCACAACTCTCCTTGACCTGTGTCATTTTCAAGACCCTTCTGCATGGTGTGATTGCAGAGATAGAAGCCCTGCCTGCACATCCGCACAGTTTTACAAAACTCAGGTAGTCTTACATCAAGCTGCAAGCTTTTCCCTCCCCGTTGTTGTGTCCTGGTGCTTTAATGTATTTCTCAGGGACACCCCAGAACTTCAGGGCACCCCTCACTAATGTCACGTGCAAACGACCATGTCTCCTCAGAGCCCAGGGCAGTTCAGGGTCCAGGGCCCAGCTGCAGGTAAGTAGTGCAGTGGTCTGAGGGCGATTTCAATAAATTCCTGATATCTGCAAATACCCCAATCGGCTCCTAAGCCCAGTTTAGGTGGTGTCAGGACCCCAGCGTTAACCTGGCAGCAACTCGAAAGCCTAGCTTAAGATGCACAGGAGCTTAGTTGCCAGTGCTGCTGCTGGTGGTGAAAATATTTATGGTATCACAAGCCACGTAAAGTGGATATTGAACAAAGGAGTGAGCAGAGGAGTCGAGTCCCGCTCGCTAAATCACACACTGTGACTGACACAAAATGTCCTGTCCAAGCCAAACATTTTTGAGGAGAGAAGGAGAGCTTTGGCAGGATTGCGTTTGGTTTATTTTTAAAGAAGCTATTTTTGCACTGTTTACTGATATGAACTAAAATGAACTCGGTTCCTATGTTTCTTAACCTCTTCTAATAAACACTGTGATGAAAGCAGCAAGGGTAAACCTTGGCCCTACCAGTGCCTTCCACTTGTTATATTCGATTTTGTTGTGACTGTCTCTGGTATGAAGTCATTCCAAAGCTTTTCCCCTTATCTGTTTACTGCTTCAGTAAAAAGATAAGATCTATATAGTGAAGTTTACAGGGGTTTTCTCAAAAGGGACTTTTTTTTTTCAAAGTAACAGCTGTAAAACTGATAGAAGAAAAACATATTGCAGCCTGATGCTCTGTGTTAGCATGAGGGTTTCAGTCTGGGTTAATTTGGTGTTTCTCCACTCTGAGCTTTGTGTGAACAGTGTTGGCTGCCGTCACTTGTGCTCAAGATTTCCTTTTACATGAATGGTCTGTAATGGTACAAGGAGGGAGAAAATGCTGAATCCTGTGGGAATAACACATGAGGAAAACAAAATCTCTGTAGCTTTATAGGGAGGACAAATTGGGGTATTGATTAGAGATGGGGAGGTCTGTTGGCCCCCAGGTCCTGTCTGGGGCTGAGTGTGGTGGAGTGAGGAGGGCCAAGGCCTTGTGCAGGCTTGGAAGTAGCCTGAAAATAGCACAATTGTTAATAAACAGTTTGAAAACTCTGTAGTTTGTGTATCCATGTTATTCCTCAGCATGATTTTGGAGTTTTTGTTAAACAAGGGAACTTGGGAAGGATGAGTGAGTTGTACTGACCCTTAAATATTGTAGGAGGGCTCTGCCTTTAAATACTGTCAACTTCTTGTTGCCTTGAACAGGAGAAACAGCCTTTTCTACAGCCGTGATCAAGGGCATTTCAGTCAGACACGAAGGAAAACTCTTTGACCTGTTGTTAGTTCTTTCATAAAACAACTTGGAGTGATAGAAATCAGATCATCCCAGTGGACCAAAGGACTTCCCATGGACAGGGTGTCTTACAAGGAGAATTGGGGTTGCTCTTCAGTTTAATGCTTCCCCTTAGGCTTTTGCACAGCATTCCTGCCGCACGTGGGGCTACCTCATTCCCTGCTTTCAAAGCAGGTCTCTGTTGTCTTGCTGCAATGACAAGGTTTGCTGTGTGAGGGATCCCTCGTAAACCAGTTGGGTTTGGGGAGGGAGACCTTGGGGCCTTCCCTGCCATGTCCATTGCAGCTGGTTCTTATGTTGGACCAACACTTTCCCCCTTCACAAGTTGGTCTCATTTTGGTTTCATCACCTGCTACCATTACAGTGTGGGTGAAGATAGAGGGCAATATGTTATTTTTCCACTTCTCCACAAATACTTTTTTTGGGTTTTAAATTCTCCTTATTTATACTTACTTTCTATGTGATGGCTGATATTGTAAACACAGTGATTGTCCTAAAGCGTCCTCTTTTGGTAGTCACATTTACAATTCTTTATTCACAAGCAGAATTTTCACTTCATTCTCCTGTGTGTGTGTCTTAGCTGTCCGTAACATTTCACATTTCAGTCTTTTTGCTTATTTTTTTTTCCTTTTCAGTTGAGTGTTCATCCATGTTGTTTTTTGTCTTTGTTTTGTTCCCCATTCAGGAGCAATTATGTTTGCCTCTGCATATTTTAGAAGAGAAGGGTTTGACACAGGTAGCTGTGACTGTGCAGGCGCTCCTGGAGCTGGCACCCCCAAAGCAGCAGCCCCTTCACCACTTGTCTGCTGTGTAGAGACCTCCGGGACCTTTGGGGTGACCTTGGCTAAGAGAAGGACCTGAAGACTTCCCTGCCCATGCAGTGCATCCCAACACACAGAGCTCCCTTCTAAGGAAATGCCATGATTCCTGACAGGAACGTTTTGCTTCGTTGCTCCACTTTTTTTGGAGATCACAGCAGTTTCCAATAACGGGAGGCTTTTCTTATCAATCGTTTTTGCCCCTTGTAAAACCGAGTTTCTTGTGAGGAGGGCAGGGAGTTCCACTGGACGATGGTTGGAGCCAACTGTAGAAACTTCACCCTGTAGATTGGAGACATGGGTGTACGGTTTGGAAAATGAGAGGATTCCTAAGGGGATCCATTTATCACAAGGATGGTTTGCAGTGGGCACATGGGGAACAAGACTTTTATTTTTTCCATTTCCCACAGGGTTCATAGAAAGGGAGGGTTTTGCCTCTTTTTCCATTATAATAACGATTATAGGATAAGATTGTGTTGGAGGAAACCAGACCAGCTCCATTTGTATTGACCACGTTAGCATTCTTGCCAGGTTTACTTTTATTTGGGTTTTAATAGGTTTGGGGCAACTTTTCCCACATCAGTGAGGAAATCTCCCTTCTACCTCCTCACCCCCTTCCAGTCACATCAGGATGCACTTAGTTCCTGCACGGTTTTGTTGAGGATGACTAAATGTCATCCATGATCATGTACCCGTTTCACTGCAGTGCCAAGCGCTGCTGCCTGCTGGGCTCACCTTGGAAGCCCTTTATTAAATAGAACTTCTAGCAGGGTTGGAGCCTCCCATGCAGTCGTGCTGACACTGGTGAATGTCCCAGCTGCTGAAAAGTGAATGATTTGGGGAACATAATTCCTGAATTTGCACAGGTAGGTTGCACGTTATCCAAGCAGCAAGCTGCTGCCACAGGTAGGTTTGGCAGGGCTTTAAGAAAAGCCTCTTTTCATTGGTGTTAAACTAGAGATGCACACATTTCACAAAGTACCACAACCTCACTCTTCTTGCCTTAGCCCAAAACAGATGCTGAAAATACAGGAAGGGCAGAGACAGTAGCAGAGTTCTGCACTGTGCTTTAAAGCCAACCTGCAAATCAAGGACTCTATTTCTGTGCTTTGGTCCCAAGGACTAGGCCAGGCTTATTACCACACGGGTAACTTTTTCTTCCTCCCCAGACCTTGCAGAATGCAGCTCTCTACCCGTGCAGCTCTTCTGTTAGCTTGTGGTCTGTTGAAATGCCCCAGAATATTGCGCTGCAAATCCCATGTAGTGCATGGAGCCCGAGAGCAGCCTCAGGCCCTGCGGACAGTCCATCGAGTGACGTATTTGAGCCAGAATTTGCCAAGAGGATTTCATGGGGGTGAAGAAAGGAGAAGAAATAGGAAAATGGTAACTAAAAGTCACCTTTTCTGAGTAACCCTGCTCTGGGATCACTGATAACGACTGGTCTTAGCTGGAGTTTTTCCCCCTTTGGTTTCCCATTTTTGTCGTTTGGCTCCTGCCCTTTCGCTTCACGCCAGGCCCAAGGTCCAGGGCAGTGACTGCTCTGCCCTGTGGTTCACGTAGTGGTTCCAGCTGCTGCTCGTGGGCACTGACTGGTCACGTTGCAAGGCCAAAAGCATGTGAAGGGTGTTCAGAGCTGCGCTTGGAAATGGGAAACTTCATTTTCCTAGTGGTAAGTGGGTTGTCACGAACTCTTCCAAACCAGAATACATCAATGCCTGGCAATAAGGGGAGCAAAGCGGAGGGCTCTGCTCTCCAGACTGGCGGCACGGAGCATTCCTGGCACCTGGTTTGGAGAGGACACTGTGGTTATCCCCATGTCCAACAGCAGGTCAGTGGTACCAAACACGGGCACGTGGCTGCAGAGCTCCTCATCCCTACACTGCTCATGTGCCCGTTGGAGGAACACGCTTCCCTAGGAGGTTTGCAGGGCCCTGCTGTTTGCTGCAGCACCTGTAGAAAGGGAGACGTAGCAGCAGTTGGGGGTGGAAGCTGTGTCATTAATACCCGTTTTTAGGAATTAAGAGGGTGGCTGGGCAGTTGATTCCAGGCTTCAGGAATATCACTTACTACCAGCTATCACTTGCGTCGTTCGGCGCCCGCGCGCTCTGGCAGGTTCTGTGTTTGGTGCTCGTGTTACTGGCACTTCTGTAACTTGTGTTTTCATGCCAAATCTTGACCAGATGTTTAGGAGGAAAATCCAAGCCTTAAGGTTTCACCACGTGGCTTCTTTAATGCATTACAGCCAAACCACTCCAGTTCTCTTCGCAATGCACTGGGCTGGGATTTGTTGGGGGCATTGACGTGCAATGGTTGTTGTCTCCGGTGGAAACTGTATTTTCAAGAACACGTATGAAATTTTGTGTGTCGAAGCAAGAGGCAGTTTTGTCTTTCCTTTGTGGGGCATTTTGTGTTGGAGGCGTAGGAGGAATCCAGGCGAGTGGCTGGTGCTTATGGAGTAACTCCAGGGTGTCCCGGTCCTTCCTCACGTGAAGTCCAGCAGCATCTGGGGCTTCAGCAGAGCCACGGAATGGGAATCGGCAGCGCCGGCACTCGGGGCCTTGGGAGCCTTGGAAGGATCAGGTCAGGACAGCGGGAGCGTTTTCTGAGGCCTCTGCTTTGGTGGCCTGGTTAAAATAAATTGGAAACGACTTTGTGCAGTGCTGGGAACATCTGGGTTGTGCTGCACAGTGACATGACAAGTGGTATTTTTAGCCTTTTATGACTATAAATGGTTCTTTGAAAACTCTTTTTAGAAGCACAGGACTTCCAAGGACATTGGAAACAATCTTTTGTATAGATATTGTGGTGTTTTACAAAGTGTTCTAATGCTGTTATTTCTGAAAAGAGTGTAAACGTGTAATTAATAGAGTAAAGGGTTTTAAAGCTTCATCCCATGCTGTATGTCTGTAAATACATTCCATAATTTCTAAGTCTGTTAAGTATAAATATGTCTGAAATGTGTATACTTTATTTTAAATTGCCAGTATTCTGCCAGTAGTGTGACCTCCTAGCACATGGATAATATAAAAGAAAACCAAGGGTAATTTGAAATAAAGTTCTAAAACCTCCATTAATTGCAGTGTTTCTGCTGGGTGTTTTTCTGCTCATGGGTGAATGTCCCACCCTGCGTGTTGGGTCAATGGGCCCCATCTGCCTCACTGACCCCTGATGGACCTGGCCGGTTTCTCTGGGTTTCTTAGCTAAGTTGGGTCCAAATTCTGCTGGGTTTAGGTGCACCCTGCAGGCTCTTCAGGCTGCATTTTAACCCTCTGTGAGCAGCTCAGCCTCCCGTTCAGATGCATTTGGCTGCTGCCAGTGCTGGTACCCCCCAGTTCTCGTGTTTTGCTCTGCTCAGTCCATACAATTTGCCCCCCTGCTTCATGCCCCATGGTGTGGGAAAGCCATGTGTGTAGCCAAGTATTTCTCGTACTTGTTCCTCTTTTCTTGACGTACTTCAGATTACAGCTTTTTGGTTTATCACTCTTACGTGCCTAGAGTTTATGATACAAGAAGTGGAGATTGGCTGTTCCTCCGTTTGCTCTCCAAAGAGCTGTCTGAAGAGCTGAGGATCCAACTTCACCCCCTCCATCGCAGGTCACCTGCTGACGCCCACCACGTATGGCCCATATTCATCATAAGTGAAACACGTCAAGAAAATGATGAGGACATTGTCACCAGCGCCGCGGGTGCTGTGAGCGGCAGCCTGGAATAAACCCCCTTGTCCCGGCAATGCAGGGACATTGGAAACAGGAGCCCGTGTTTCCGTTAAGGGCTCAGCGCCTGCAGGGCTGCCCTAGGCTGCCCCATGTTGTTCCTGGGTAACCAGCTCCTAACCCCCTTGGCTTCCCTCTGCCTCCCTGCAGTTCCCTTCCCCGCTAGGGACACAGGGTCTGTTGCTGCAGCACAGAACGGCGTCACCCTCTTTGAGTTTACTTCCCCCTAACAGCATCCTCACAATCCGAGTTCCTCAGGAGAGCCCAGGCTCTGCTACGTGCTTTATTTTGTCCCGTGGGACACACAGGCCACAACCTGGAGCCTTGGAGCAGCTCCAGTGCCAGCTTTCGTTGTTCATCGCTTCTTCTTCTTCTTTATTTTGTATTTGTCCTTTTTCCCTTTACCTTTCTCTGGCAGCTGCTTCTCGA
>JAUBOD010000633.1:10916097-10936455 GCA_032353885.1 Nothura maculosa | reverse complement strand
GATATCTGCATATGTTTCCAGTGCCAATAGATCTTTTCCCTTCTTACAACCATCTTCTTATTTAAACTTTCCACTACACTTGTATCCTGGCTGCCAACACAAAACCTTCATCTTCTATAAACTGTATTTCACTGGCATATCACTAGCTTAAAATTCCACTTTGTAGCCAACTATGTCTGCTTTTTTGCCCAAAGACCAAATTCAGTGATATCAGTTCTTTCTGCAGACGCTTTTGCTCTCTCCTTAATTACTTCTGGAACAAGTGTCATATTTCTATTCCTTCTTTCAAGTCTTGTATAGCTCTGGACCTGCCCTTTTTTGCATGATTTTTATCATACACTCCTCCCTGTCTCAGCAGGGCCAAGTTCTGAGCTCTGTTTCCATATAGAGCTGGTGTGCTGGGCTCTAAAGCACACGAAGGAGTCTGAGCAGTCTGGTAAGCAGCAAGTGGACTAAGGACTTGCCATTCAATTGATCTGCTCTTGTGCAGCATGTTTGACCTGCCCAGCATGACCCAGATTTACTTTGCACACATAGATCACAGAAGGGCTGAAGCTTTCCAGAAAGATCAAGTTTACAATATATATGTAGTAACATTGATCTGCTCTTGTGTAGAACTCCCACATCTGGGATTTTTCAGTGTCTAGAAGCCTATAAAAATATATGAAAATCATGGAATTTTATCTGGACAATATTTCCAGACAGAAAAATATGGCCTGTCCCTATTCCAGCTCTGTTGTTTTATTTCTTTCTCACTCTCTCATCTTCATACTTCTTTTTTCTGTACCAAGTTTTGTATCTACATCCATAGGCATCACAGTTTCTTAGATACTGCTACCTACAGCTAACCTCTCTGACTGCAGACATAGCAACCCTCATGCCAGTGCCCTGCCACTCCCAGCAGAGCATTCTGATTCCAAATGAGAGAGTTCTGAGCTCACACTTGGAGCTCCCAAATATAAACCAGTGCTCTTAAAGTCATTAACAAGCATATTCGGAATACAAGTATTTATTGTAGTTGCTCTGCTTCTATTTTCCTAACTGATGGATTGTTGTATATGCCACTTGTCCTCCCATGTGGGTACTAGTTGTAGGCAGCAGCTTGTGAACACACTTGCCCTCTGGTGTGCCACCCCACGTTAAGTAACCTCACCTGAAGTTCCATTTCTGTTTCTTTCTTGACATCTTGCAGTTGTTGCTGGAGTGACTTTATCTCCTTCTTTCCTTCCGCCTCCCTGAAGGAAAATGGGAAAATACAATCAATGTGAACAGAGCAAGAATGACAAAAGCTTTTTGCTTAGGGGACTTCTGGTCTCCATGCTGCACATAGCCAAATGCTACCCCACTTATCCTGCCTACTCTGAGAGTTTCTTACAGCTGAACTAAAGCAGTGCACACACAAGTCTGGCCTGCTTCTTACAACAGAGGACAAGCCACTTTCCATGGCTGCTATTTCTTCTAACATGGCAGGGATTGAACTTCTCATGCCAAAGAAAAGTGAAAAAGTGCACAGAATTTTGGGTTAAGGAGTTCCTGGTTTGTAGTACAGGTTGTAGGAAATCTGTATTCTGTAAGACTGGAGACAAAAGAGGACCTGTAGTTCAGTGGCTGGTGGATTAGTCTGAAATAAAACAACTGCCTCTGTCACAATCTTTAACTCCCCTCACTGCCAGGGAAAAGGAAGCATGGTAGCATATGGGCTAGATCAAGTTTTCTTGGGCATCACATAATCTTAAATATATATATATATATATAGATATAGATATTGCTGGCCTTGATTAGGACAAATTCTCTGCTGCTCTGGCTTTCACTGGGGACAGGAGTTAAAGATCCAGGATCTCCTACATCACATGATATTTTAGTTGAGGTGGGGCTGGCATTTGCAGCAATGCAGACATGGGTGTCTATTGTGGTGAAAGCCTGGGCAATTCCGCTCAGGTCAGTATCAGAACCATCAGCTCCTTTTCCCCAAAGGGAAAAGAAATAGCAATTTGCAAAGCAGTCAGAATAATTCAGTGTGTTCTGAGGAATAATAGGGTTTGGCTGTGAGCAGTCAAGGAGGAAAGTACTGAACACAACTCTAACCTGATGAGGATCTGACGCAACTTGCGCCTCTTCTCCTTCTCTCTCTCTATGGCTTCTGGTAAGCTACTAAATGTTCCCGATTCCTGCATCTTTATCATAGTGCTTGTAATGACATCACTCACATACTGCCTGCCAGGAAGAAATAAAAGAAACACAACTGTAATTCAGAGGCATATTCTGATATTACAGTGACGAGCATTGTCATCTGTTATTGTTCACAGCCAAAAAGCTAAAGAAATGCAAGATGCCATTTCTCTTCTTAGATCCTATGAAGCTCAAGAGTGCCTTGCCCACAGTGCCTGACACTTGTGCTTCTGAGGAGGAACCTCATCCTGGGAGTTGGTCAAAATTTATAATTTAGGAAAGGACAATGTAGCTGCTCTGAGCACTGACTGAGGAAAAGGTGAGCGGGCACAAGTGTGTCCATGCTGTGCCAGGCTGAGCTGCTGCATCAGGAGCTGCTGGTCTGCAGTAATGAGAGCTACATGGATCTGGAAACGTGAGGGAAGGGTTAGAAGATGAGACACTGTGATGCAGAGGAGTGTGTGTATGGAATACCCTAGTTTAGTCCTGAGCTAATCTTCACAAGTACATAGGCTTACTCAGCTTGTTGAGTTTCTTGGTACATGTGTTGTTTGTGTTTTAGCTGCATGCTCCTCATTTCTGTGGAGATTTTCTTTAAGTCCCTTCTTGCAATAACATTAAAAGACAGAAGCCAATATTTGGAGAAACATATGCTGTATGCTCAGCTCCCAGAGCCGTAGTTTAAATCAGAAGCTTCTGGTATTTCTATAAATCAAGGCACTGGATTAGCTGCAGACATAACATTTATTAAAGAAAGAAACTCCTAGGCCTTTATATACCTTATCCTGTCCTATAAAGGAGAATGGCTTTAGCTGCTGTGTGAGTCCTATGGAATAACTGGGTTCCCAACACAGTGCTCAGATGCTGTTTCACAGTTCTGAGCATCTTCCCCTGAACCCATCCTGTTTGTGCTTCACTCACCTGTCAGCTTGAATTTTTCTGAGATTATCTGCAGACATGACTCTGTGTTTCATGGTACTTTTGAAAAGATGATAGGAACTTTCTAGATTCCCACTTTTCTGCAGCTGCTGCTGGAGTTCAGTGCTGTTAGGAGACGTGGTAGTGACTGGTTCCCCGCTCCCTTGCCTTGGTGACACAAGCTCTTGATGTGTAGTGTCCATTCCCTTCTGGGTAACTGTGATTTCCTTTATTTCTTGTCCATCAGCCTGAAAGGGAATAGAGAGACTTGCTTGCACACTGGGCAGGAGAAATAAACCTCTGCAGCATTATGTGAGAGGAAGAAAAGCCTAAATTAACAATAAACTTGAATGAAACTCTACTGAAATAGATTGATATAGTCCATTACGTTTTAAAATGAGTGGAAAAGCAGAAACAAATTATCTTGTTTAGTTTTAAGCATACAGTGTAAGCTTATAGAAGTTAATGGCATCAAAAGTCTAGAAAAGATGGGGCTAGAAAAAGCCTCAACAGGTCAGTTCACCTGCTTCAAGAGATGCTTTCTCACACTGTGCCTCTCTGGCTCATCTGTCTAAACATGCTCATAAAGACCTCAACCTGGAGCCTGCCCCTCCAAAAAAGCCCTGGAAAAGCAAAAGCATTCCTTAAATCAACCAATTCCTTGCTTTTAGGACTGCCTGTGCTCTGTGTGCTGTGAGTATGAGTAAAGACATATGCTTCTGAGGCATTAAAAGAGAAAGTCACCTTGCCCCCACACGGGCATCTCGTCCGTGGTGCGTCAGCTTGGCTGGGGGTTACGCTGGGAAGCCAATTAACACAGTCACCCCCAGCCCCATCCTGGTTCCCAGCTGCTCACACCCACCCTGGCTGCTCGCTGGAATGAATCAGAGGACTTGCTAAGCTGAAATGTTTTCCAGGGGGAAAAAATAAAAAGAAGAGAAAAAGTTATTTTTCTTGCAGCAGGGTGTTCGAGGGGCTGCTGCTGCCTGGCTATCTCAGATGGATACCTTGGAGTGGGATGAATCAGCCTCTGGAAGCGCCTGACTCACTGCTGGCTACGTAGGGAGTCTAGATGACGCTGCACTTAATTCCTGGATGGTTAAATTTACGTTTAATGAATCCCTTGCAAAGTATGTACAGACCAATTAAAACACTGTAGTTAATTATATATATATAAAAAAGGATTAAACCAGTGTCTTGTTAATGGCTATGCTTAGAAAGAACTAATTTTAGCAAATAAACTGCTTGAATGCTGTGATAGATGTCCTATAACCTCTGAGCACGTTTAAGACAGCCCATAAACTGGACTGACTGTAAAAAGTAGGGACTTAAACATGAATAATGATGAAATAACTACCAAGTGGCAAGCAGTATGCAAAGTGCTCATGGTGCCTTTCAGCACTCTCTTAGTTGCTTATCTTTTGCTAGGCTTTTGCCCCAAATTCGGCAGATGGGAGCTGTCTTCTGGAGGATGAAGCAATGTGCAAGAGTGCCAGATTTAGAAAGTTAATGAGGCGCTGGCCAGCACTGTGACTAACTCTCTCAAAAATGTCATTAACTGAATTTTTAAATGTCAGAACGTGAAATGCCATCTCTGTTTGACTGACAGAGCTCCACAGCCATGCAAGTTGCTTTTGCAAATACATTGATAACAGGCAAATGTAAACAGAGGATGAGGGTGGAGTGGCAAGCTGCAGAGCACTGGAGTTAGTACATACCTTTCCTGAACCTCATTTTGGTCTCTAATTTGCTTCCCTCTTCATTTTTCTATCCATATTAAGGGCACAGCTGTGGCTTGTAGTCCGAGAAAAGTGTATTTAAAGAAATTACTTGAAAACAAGAGTATCTGTGCCCAAAGGAAAAGAAACAGTGTTTTTGTGTATCATTTGTGTATCTGGAGTAGAGCAGCTCCTACCATCCTCTGTGTATGTTCTTTCTGTGTAGGCTTCCTTCTGACACATCCCAGGTTTCCCACTTAGGTCTGTGAGGGAAAAGTACCCTATGGAAGCATGTGAGTTCAGCCACAGTCATGTTTTAAGGGAAGGAGTGCCCTCTATTGCACAGTTTAAGCATAACCCTGAATCCACTGCAGCATTGGCCTCTGCAGCTTCGCGGTGGATTTGTTGACCAGATAGCAAGGAAAGGAAGCAGCTGCAAGACTGAATAATATTTTACTGCTACTCTCATATTCTTATGTTAGACACAGTGAACAACATTAGGTGTGAAAACCTAGATCCCAGTCACTCATTTGCACCTGATCACATTTTTTTTTCTATTTTCAGTTCCTCTTATAAAGGTACCTTTAAAACACACATAACCTAAAAAAGATTGCTGCCTCAATTAGGAATTCATACACGAGGGCAGGGCTTAGAACCATTTACCCCAAGATGGTCCCATCCTATTTCCCACACCCATCATGTATTCCATCCATTACTAGAAATTTCCCCAGGGCTTCTTTGCTGTCCTTTTTACCACTGTCCAAACTGCTTAGCTGTGATGACTACTAGAAACCAACTGCTTGGTAGTGGCAACTGAGAGGAGTAGAGAGTAATGTGTTTTGAAGTGGAATTTTTCTAACTTCACTGTTGGCACAGGCAAGTCTAGACTATGGAAGACTAGTCTAGACTAGTCTTGTCAGTCTTGAATACTTTTAAAGATCCTCTTCTTTTGTGCTTTTGACATAGCTGCATATTTATGCAAGAGCCTATATGTGTTTTTTTCCCTCTCCCTAGCCCTTTGCATGTCATCTAACTACCCAGATTTTAAATTGCTAAGATCAGGAGCCTAATCTGGGGACACTAAGTTCCTTTAGACACGTTTTGACACAGACTTCTCAGCAGTGCTGCACTGAAAATGTCAAAATAGGTCATGCATGTGTTTTTATTGCAGTTCTCCACCGAAAGGTCAGGGAGCAGTTTGCAGAGAAAATATCTGAGCATATTTTTAAAAGTGCTGATAGAAGTTAAGACATAAAGCTAAACATAGAAAACCAAAAGATTTTTTTAAGAGTGAGGATAGAGGCACATACGTGGCTGCTGTCTGCTCTGCCCTCAGCTGGGACTCCCATGATATATCCGAGAATTGAGAGCTGATCAACACAGTTCTCCAGCACCGCAGCAAAGAGCAGGGCTTCGAGATGAGTGATTTTTTCCATTGCTTTAGTCTCTGCGTTCTTGCTAAAAGGAGACAATAGTTGCCAGTGAGAAAGACAATCTGGTGTTAGTAACAGTCATGTAAACTAAGCGTAGACCTGAAATAGCCTTACTTGCAGGCTTCCACATGCTTGCCTAGCTTTGTTTATAGCCTTGCATACAGTGTTTATAAGAGCAGCCGTGCTCTGCTCATGGCTGCGCTCAGGGGCAGGGGGAATGTTGAACTTTCCCAGAACAAAGTAGGTCCTGGTGCCTCCTGCAGTCGGTCTAGGCAGACGGGCTCAGGAGGGGACACAGTTGGAAGGCACAAGCCGGGGCAGGTGGCCTCCCCATTGGGCTCGGGGTGCTCCTTGCTGGGCTTTATTCCTTAAGAAACAGCAAAATGAAGGTGATTTAAAAAAATAAACCCCTCTTGTAGGGTCTCAGACGGTCAATCGTTCCTCTTTCTCTAACTACTCCTCGTTACACTGCACAGCTTTAGCTTTATTATGGTCCCATTCAGCTCAGGGGGAACTGCTGTCAGCTCAGGGCTTTGAAAGATGGGCAAAAAACAGTATCTGGGCTGAGGAAACTATTTTTAAACTTCCCATTATAAAAACTTGCAAATCAGACGTGAAACTGCTCTGATGTGCACTTAGGCATCCCCTTGCCTTGCTTGCAAGTGCAAAGTTGTGAGAGTGCAGGTGGGGAACAGTGGAAATTCACTATTAATCCAAGCGAAATTGGTTCATTCTCATTTCTCTGATTTAGAAAAAAATTGTATTGGAAAACATCTGCACACACACACAAAAAGGAGAAGGTATTTGTATTTTTTATCAACTTTTAAAAGCTACTATGCAAACTTAGATAAAAGAGACTTCTTCTACAGTGCCTAAGACAACGGCAATGAGAGGACCCTGGATGCCGATGCAGTGGAAGCATCAACATCACTAATAAACCCTTCCCCTGGCTGCAGTAGCTACAGCTGGATTGGTGCCACCTCTGAAACCCTGCAGTAAACATTCCAGCTCTGCGGAATGTTATGGTCAGATCTGTAAGCACAGCAAGGAGAAGCACGAGACAAGGCCTGTCAGTGTGATTAATGGGACATGACATGGCTCCAGTCTGTGAAAACTGAAGTATAGATGTAAGTACATGCTGGATTGGGGAGAATTTGTGATTTTCCTGTAGCAATTATCCAGATGTTTGAAAATATGGGTATTTACTATAACCTCTCAGAAACTGTTCCCATTCCTCCTTAGCCTCATTTTTCCCTCCTTTATCTGAATTATAAGATACAGCTTGAGGCAGCTATATCTGGAGATATGTTGCTTTATCTTGCTATAGCTTGAGACAGGAATCCAATGAAATTATTAACTAATGGATAGCTAATTATCTGCTTAACAAAGTAATAAACTTTTCTTCTCAAACTTATAATTAATTTAACAGTAGAAGTGGAGATGCAAGTTCATCTGAGGTGTTTTTTACACAGAGGTTAAACAATGTCTCTCTGCAGTTAACAAGCACTAGTTAGTTGTTGTGTACATTTGTTTTACCTGTTTTTAAGGAGATCTATGATATTTTGAAGTCAAAACTCCATGACAAGAGTCTCTTAAATTTTCATCCCAAATCATAAAAATGATTTTAAAAAAAAAATTAAAAAATAGATTTCTTGAGAGACCTATGACAAATGATTATGAAGTATTTTTGAAAGAAGAAATAACACTTGCAGCTCCCATAGGAAAAAGTGACTTATTTGGAAACTGCAGAGGATGCCATAGCTTTCCCTCTACTCCATCAACAACTTCTGTCCAGGAGAGAATTAACTCAGGATATTTATGTGTTTTAAGGAAACACACAGCTGGAGTGTTTCTCTAAAGCCGGTCGGTTTGTTCCCCACATATTCCCTCTCATATCCATGCACTCGGCAGGGGTTTGTGCCAAGGTTCTGCCTGGGCTCGTGTTGCCTTGGAAGTGAGAAGGAAACCACTGTCTGGGGCATCGAAAAACATACAAATAGTGAGCTGCTTTCGCTAGATTTTAGCATTAAGGATAAATTTTAAAAAAGATAAATTAATCTTGGTTTTGGCTTTCAGATGCACTTCAGGCTTCATACTGTCTATAGGGAAACATGTTGAGCTCCTGCCGTCTGTGGTTGCACCGAGAAATAAAAGCTCTGGTGTTGCTCTTAGCTGGACTTTATCCCCCTGGACAGGAAAATATGGGATTTAGGGAACGTTTATTGTGTGCGGGGTGGGTGCTGTTGGAAACTGGGTGTTTGGAGGGTCTCTCCATCCTCTCCAGGGGCCGTGTGGGGGCTGCTCACACTGAGCATCGCGCTGCTGTCCGTGCCGCCCGCGGGCCCTGATGCTCCCGACCCGGCCCCGCTCCCGACCCGGCCCCGTTCCCGGCCCGCGATCCAGCCCCGTTCCTGGCCCCATTCCCGGCCCCATTCCCGTTCCTGGCCCCATTCCCGGCCCCGTTCCCGGCTCCATTCCCGTTCCCGGCCCCATTCCCGGCCCAGCCGCCGCTCACCGGCTCCGCGGCCCCGTCTCCATGGAGACCGCGGGGGGCCTTGTGGGGCTGCCCCAGCAGATGCCTCCAAGGCTGGGTGAGCGCAAATCCCGGCCCGCGGGAGAGAGGAAAAGCGAGATTCATTTTTAGGAGTCGGCGCCTTTGTTTTATTTTTTATTTTTTTTTAACCCCTTGGGTTTCTCCCCGCTCCGGCGGCGCCGCGGCCGCCCCCGCGCGGGGGGGCCCTTCCGGCCCATATCCCGGCAGGCCGCAGCCCGCCTTCCTCTTTCGCCGCCATCTTGGCCGGGGGCCGCGGGGGTGAGCCGGGGAGCGGGGCCGGTATCGGGCCCAGTACCGGGGGCAGCCGCCGCCCTGGGGCCGCCGGCGGGCGGGGGGCACCGGGGGCTCCGCGGATGGCGCCGGGCGGAGGCGGCAGCGGGCGGGATGGCGCCGATGCGCGGCGGATGAGCGCGGGGAGCCGCGGATGGGGGCAATGAGCGCCCGGCGGTGCCGGCGGGTCCGGGCGGCCCGGGGGCCCCGCGCGGGTTCAGGCGGCCCGGGGACCCTTCGCGGGCCGCTCCGGCCCTGCCCGCCCGGCGCTCACGGCCCGCGTGTCGTTCCAGGCTGCAGGAGCGCGGCTCGCGGAGGTCGCCATGAGCGGGAGGTGAGTGTCCGGCCCGGCCGCGCCTGCTCCCCGCGCCCTTAAACGGTTCCCGTTGCGTCCCCGTGCGTTAAACCCCGGTGTTGGGCAGGGTGGGCGCAGAGCCGGGTTTATCCTGCTGCCCTGTTAAGGGAGGGGGCTGTGATACATTTCATACTAACATATAGAGTGTTGTTCGTACGTGTGATGGAGGATTCGAAGCTGAATCATTTTTTAATATGTTGGGGTTTGGCTAATGTGCATGTGGGAGATGCGGCTGGGGAGCTCGTGTTGACAACCTAACATTAGGAGCCAACTGTCTCTTTGGGTAGAGACTAGGCCTGGGTTTATGTGAGATACAGAATCAGCCATGTAAATCCTTGAAGTGTTCAGGGCCTGGACATCTGTCCCATGTAAAAAATCGTTGGGACAATAGGATATGATGTCCTATTGTAGTATATATGATGTAGTTTGCCCAGTGAGTGTGATGGCTGGACTGTGTTTCTGGCTGTCCTCAGAGACTGTAGTTAATTCCATTGAGGCTGCAAAGCCCATTTAGAAAACACTAATACCCTACATAAATAATGTTAGAAATAATGTTAGAAAACACTAACACCCTACAGGAATAATTACTCATGTCTTTGCATGTTTGAAAGTGTAGCACATGCTGATGTTGGAGGACTGTGGTTTTAGCATGAAGCCTGTAGTACAAGAAGTTTATAGCAGCCATGAAGTGGTCCAGATACTTCCCTGCATTGACTGACTTTAAGGATTTGTAGGAATCTCATGAAAATGAAGCTTTTTCCTTAACTAAATTTCTGCTAGTGGAGAAATAGTTTCCTTCTGAAACAGCAACTTGGTTTTCCATCGAATTGTTTGAAGTGATTTATTATTTGTCAATGTTTTCAATGTCTTTTAGGTTGTGGTGCAAGGCCATTTTTGCTGGCTACAAACGTGGCCTCCGAAACCAGAGGGAGCACACGGCCCTTCTGAAAATTGAGGGGGTTTATGCCCGCCAGGAGACAGAGTTTTACTTGGGCAAACGATGTGCCTATGTATACAAAGCTAAAAAGTAAGTAGCTCTTGCTTGTCATGATAAATCAACAAACTGATGCCATTTTTTTTTTGCAAACGCCAGGATGTGAGTAGGCTTTTACTGCTTGTGAGTAGGCCAAAATAAATTGAGATTAACATTTTAGGAGATGGCCCAGGGAGTATTTGGTAGAGTAGCTTCTTTGGTTGATCTCAGTTTACAGGGTTTTTGGCATATTTTTACTTTAAGTGACCTTTTTGCCATTAAATTGGGTCAGGTAATTATATGAAATAACTTTCCTGTTACATGTAAGCTATTACCAAGTTGGATAAGAATAAATTTTGCTTTTGAGACTGGCAAAGCTGAAGAAAATTGAATCGGAGCTAGTTGAATTGATGTCAATCACCGTGACATTGAATTATTTAGATGGCAGAAGGTTACATGAAGCCTGGAGCGTAACCTGAAGGAGTTTGAATCCTGAGCTGTTCTTCTGTCCCTTTTGCTGCACTGGGCTTGGTGGTGGTAGTAGCTTATGTCCCTCTTAATGTGTGAGAGTTAAAAACTGGAGCTCAGAGTTGCCTTGAATAAAAATGGTTGGGCTGTTTGTGCATCCGCCTTCATTTTTAGGGCGGCTTCTACCCTTTTTTTGCAGCATTTTTTTGTCATCTGTCCAGTGCTTTAGGTCGCTCTTGCCTTTGTATCTGAGAAGCCTTAGAAATACGATGTTAGGTTTTCTTTATAATAATCCTGCAAGGTTTCTTCTTTGATTATCCTAACAAAGTAATCTAAAGGTTATGTTCCATTAATAGCCTTCCAGTGAAATTACTAGCCGCAGTACTCCCTGTGGGAGTAGTGAAACCCTAGGGAGTAGTGTGAATTCCAGGCATAACACATTCCAGGGGTAAATGGAAGTACACGTCAGTCCAGGTAAAATGCCTGGAATAAAATGACCAAAGCATCTCAAAGAGGCTACATTGTCTGCACCATCACTAGTTGTGACTTGGCTGCTCCAGGGTTCTCCTTGTTTCCTCAGCAACACCGTCACCCCCGGCGGGAAGCCCAACAGGACACGGGTGATCTGGGGCAAGGTGACGCGCGCCCATGGGAACAGTGGCATGGTTCGTGCCAAGTTCCGCTCCAACCTTCCTGCCAAGGCCATCGGCCACAGGATCCGAGTGGTGAGTGAATTTATCCTGGCAGCAAGATGCTTATCGATAGCTGGTGGGCTGCATTTTAGTGCTGCAGGGTCTGATGGGGAGGCTGTACCCATGGAATTGCTGGATGACTGCTGTATATTCAGCAGGCCCTGGGATAAGGGCCCTTTGTGGAGCTGGAGGGGTTTTAGCCTGGGCTTCTTGTGTTAAAAGGCTTGGTCTCATTGTTGAGACTTTTGTTTGCTTATTCTAGTTGACAGCAAAGTCTCTTTAAGTGCCAAAACTTCCTTAGCTCTCTTCTCAAACTGCCTTGATTTCCTCTCCCTAAATCTTCTCTGTGTACTTCCTGTGAGCTTCCTGCCCTCCATTTTCCCCATTGGCAAAGGAGCTGACATAAGATTTTTTTTTCCCTTTCTTTCTCAAGTGTTTTCACTGAGTAAGACCTGTTCCACAGTTTATATTTTAGTCACAAAACTTCAGCAAAACTCTCCCTTTTTGGACATGACCCAGACTTTTAATGCAGTATCTTTACAGTGATGCTGTCAAAAAGAACCTGAAAAAGATATTTTCCTTTACATCTTCCTCCTGTGCTTTCCAAAAAGCACAATAGAAACAACATGGTAAAATTAGGAAACTAGGCCCACGGGCATCTCTTCCTCTTGGTGGAGGGAGCCTGTCTACCAGGAAAGCAGTACTTAAATTGTTGCTGCACTTCTCAGTTTTGCAGATTTTCTGTGTAAATTGTGAGATGGCTTTTGTAGGAGTCAGATTGATGATTGTAGAATGCCACAGCAAGACTTGTTTAAAACAGCACAGTAACACTAAGATGTCTAACGTGATCTTATTTTTTGCTCTTTTTACAGATGCTGTATCCATCGAGGATCTAAATTTTTTGAAATAAAATGCAGAATCTGTTTCATTTTTGTACACTTGTGGTTTTTATGCACTCTTAACTGTTCTGACTTTTTTTCTTTAGCGTGCCAAAATCTACAGCACTGAGATGTAGTTAACATCTAGCTCAGACTTGCTATTAAAACAGCAATTTGATCCCCTCTTGGCAAGGTATCCATGGAGCAGACTACATCCTAAAGATAAATAAATGTGCCCAGTCTCTACGCTCCATCATGGAGTGATTTTCAAAATTGAACAACAAATGTTTGCAGCTTTGTAAACTGCACGCAAGATTTAAGTCAATCATGAGAAATACTTTCTTGCCTACCTAGTGAACCTCTTAAGGTTTTTTGTTTCCTTTGTTAGGCAAAGATTCCTGCAGAGACAAATCTGATGCATGGTTTTGTAGAGGTTTAAATCCTAGCAGGTGTAACAACTCCTAGCTCTAAAGGGTTGTGTTAGGAGGATCACGAAGAATGAGGTTGCAGGTAGCATGAGCACTTTGCATGTTGGTAACATGCTCTGTATAGTTTAGTTACGTGTTTAACTCTTAGGTACAATTCTGTAGTGCATGAGTATTAATACTTGCTGTTTTCTTGGTCTGCCTTACCACAAAACATGGTAGTAGGCAGATCTTTATGTCGAAGACTGTTTTACATTCAATATTTGAACAAGGAGATGATAAAAGTGGACTTAAGAATCTTGGAAAAGCAAGTCCCGGAGAGAGTGACCGAGCACATCCCTCAGTGCAGTTGTAAGAGATGTTTCAGACGCTGCAGGTTGCCACGTGACTGATGTCACAGTCTTGCCCTCCTGCCAAAATGACCCATCAATACACTGGGTGGGCGGGTGCAGGATATAACTTGTATGATGCCGTTTTGAGCCATCAGAAAAACGTCCCTGCTTGCCGAGACAGGTGAGTTACCTCAACCTGGTGCTTAAGAAGTGGCCCTGGCCCCTCCAGTCACAGACCTTCCTCTTTCTCCCGTGAGCCAGAGCCTCCTCCTGTCACCTCCTGCTTGTCCAGCCCTGCCATTCGCCTGTGGCAGAGAGCCCTTTGGCCTGGGACACTGTTGTCTCCTGCAGGTAACCCCTTCCCAGAGGGCTGCAGATGATAATCTTTCTTGTGAAGGTTCTAGAGTAGCCTTGTGTATCATAGAATCATAGAATCTTCAAGGTTGGAAGAGACCTCTAGAGAACCAACCTCTAGAGATCTAACCTGCTCCAGCAGGCACACCTAGAGCATGTGGTACAGGGTGGCTTCCAGGCGGATTTTGAAGACCTCCAGAGAAGGGGACTTCATGGAGAATATATTACTGCATAGCTGAAGGTGTTTTAAAATGCAGTTTAAACTCTAGCGCTTTGAACCTGCCTGCACATATGTTGTATGTTGTTTTGCTGGAGTTCCCAGAAAGTTAAAGCAGTTTTTCCTCACTTAACTGTTTATATTGCTTTATCCAACAGCGAGGGAGTGCTTGCAATGGAAAACTGGCTTTTGTATCGCTAAAAGGAAATGTGATGCAGTACAGAATTTGCAGGATGCTGACTTGGGTCAGCCAGAGCTTTATGCTGTGAATGCCAAGTTGTCCAGGTGGAATCTAAAGAGGGGCAGGGTGGAATACAAGTTATGCCTCCAGGATTAGATTCTGTCAGGAAAACGAGGAGGAAAGTGTAGTAGGTGGATCGAACTGTAACAGTACCAGAGGAGGGCACTGATCCCTGTTGCTTATGCCCACAGGTAGATTGTAGATCTCCTCTGACCTCCCCTTCCCTATTTTTTGCTTGACAGGACTGCCAAGGCATAAAGCCTGTTGGTGGGAGGTTGAACACAATTAGCTTGTGGCTAAAATTTTGGGACTTCCTTGTGTTGAAACTCAACTATTTCCTGTTACATCCACTTAGCTCTTCTTAAAGCCAGGTTTACCTGTATGTGATAGCTTCTCAAAGAAGCAGGCTTGGTCTCTTCAGTGTGTGGGCCTTTGCTGCAGCTCCCAAGGGAATATCCCTCTCTCTTTTTCCAGCAGTTCTTGTAGGAATTTTGCATTGTGTGGGAGGAAGCCATGGCATCCGACCTGCCCGAAGCGTCTGCCGCAGCCTGCTCCCTGGTGGAGCCAACCCACTGGGAGCTCTTCAACCTGTTGGACACGGTGGGGCAGCGGAACGGCCGGCTGCTCGTCATGGAGATGGATGATGCCCACGACAAATCCCCTCTGGTGATGATGGATTTTGCCCAGGATCTTTTTGGTGCAGTTGATGTTAAGACTATGCTCCAGGAGAATGAGGTGACCGAGGAGGAACAGGAACCACAGCCACATCCACAGCTGGCCTTCATGCTGTGGCAAGCGACCACTCTGAAGCAGCTCATGCAGTGGGATAACCTGGATGAAACTCTCTGGAACTTGAGGAGCCTCTTCCCCACTCTGCCGTCCGCGCTGGTGCTGGTGATGATCCAGCCAGACCCACAGAGGCAGCTGGAGCAGACAGCAGAAGCACTGAGGAGGATGCAGTGTCTGCTGGATGGAGCTTTCCAGGAGCTTGTGGTGGAGACCGCAGTGTACAGCCCAGGCCAGCCCGACAGTATCCTGAAGGCCAAGAGAGCTGCCTGCAGAGCTCTCAGAGAAGTCCTAAAAGGCCGTGAAGGTATCACAGGGACAGAGGCAAGGGACGAGGGAGATGGGTTTTTGGGAAGCAAAATCACAGACGCTCAACATTAGGCATGGAAGTGAGGGGCAGTGTAGACCAAATAAATACTTGGGGACTGGTTGAGATGCAAGAGGGGAAGGAAGCTCAGAAGCCAAGCTGAGCTTTGCTGGCAGCATGAGCTAGAAATGAGAGTTTGAAACGCTGGGCTGGGGGTGGAAACTCAGAAGCAACTTAGTGTCCCAGACTGCAGTGTGGTGGCTCTAGCTCCCTGCCATAAAATGCATGGGCTGGTCAGTGTGAGAACTGCAGCCCTGCTCCACCACTGAGCTCTCCATGGCTGTGTTGACGTGGAGCTGTGCAGTCCCACGCGCTCTGCGTTCTTCATGGGGGAGACACGCTGCTCTGGAGGGTCGGGGAGCTGTAGGCCACAGCTTATTGCTGGTGTGATGCACATTGCACCTTCATCGTGTGCCTTTCCAACCCTAGAAAACCCCTCCCAGGATCCAGTTACCATTTGGCTCAGCTTGACTACATGCGACACGAGATACCAGAGACAATTTCAGGATGGGCTCTCTTAGGCAGCAGGATCCAGCAGGTGAGATTTAGTTCTGTTCACCTAGATGCCACTTGTAGACGTATTTCCTTGATACTTTCTTGCTTATTCACTCAGCCCCTTTGTGTAGAAACAATTTAGTTCAACTCAGTGCATTCAAACTGATGATCCTCTATGTACACGTATGTTTTGGAACTTGAAAGAATAGATGTCCCTGATGCCCCCAACTTCCCTGACTGCAAAACTATACCAAGATGTGAGAACAGGATGGGGGAGGCATGTAACTGGGCTTAACTAGTTTGAGAATGGTGTGCAGAATACTTGGGGAATGGCACATGGGTTGCAAGCAACTCTGCCCACATTCAGCCTTTGGTGCAGGGCAGTCCTGAGCTTTGGGATGCTGCGGTGAGGCAGGATGCTGAGCACGTCCTGGGAGCCTGTGGCCAGAAGGGGACACTGCTCCCACGGCCCAGTGCTGCCCTTGCTCCAAAGCTCCGATTTCTCTGGTCTAATCCAGGAAATTCCTGTTAAAATTCACTGCAAATTATTTAGTTTCCACCTTGCATGAAATGGACTATCCCAGCAAGGCGATGTCCTCTGTAATCCCACTGAGCTGGGTCAGCTGGGAGCAGGCAGGGAGACAGAGCAGGGCCAGCTGCCCCTGGATTTTAGACTGTCTCAAATTTGGGAGAGTGAAAAAAAAAACAGCATAAGATCTGTGATTAATACTGTGTTTTTGTGCTTGCTGCCTGAGCAGCCCTTGAATGCCCTTTCCACATACTGGGCTTTCACCCAAGCTTGCTTCATCTTCATCCAACCTCCACCAAAATCTGAGGTCAGAATTTGAGACAGATTTGCAGTGTTGCAGTTGCAGAGGGAAGGACTGAAGGAAGCATGTTAAATTTTGGGGATGGGTTACTTGGGACAGAAGGCTGTGTGGGCGCAGTGGGTCATTTTTGTGCACTTAGCAATGTCCCATTTAATAGCTCAACCTACTTTCCTTCATCCTTATATTGTTATTTGTGTTTTTTATTTAGCCTATTTGTATTTCTTCTCGAATTTGTTTTTTTCATAGATCCTGTGTCCATGTAAGATCTCGCCTATCATCACCAAAAGAACCATTAAAATGTGTTTAATCCCCATTTGCCTGTCTGTGTGTGCGTACATACCTAACCTTTAAAATGCCAAACACCAACTACCACGAGGCTCCTGTGGAAACTGCAGGTGTGGACAATCTGTGGGATCTCTGAACCAACATTATCTGGCAAAGGATCTTTCAGGTGACTATACAAATATGAGTTCAAATATGAGCTGTAGGTGTTTGTTTGACTTTGAGGTGTTGGCTCTGTGTAAGAAAAAGTGATTGAAAGAAAGGTGAAGAAAATGATCTTGTCCAGCTGTGTGAGCGTAGTTTTAACACAGTTGCCCTGTGTTCTGTCTTGTGGAGGTTTTTCAAGAGCAATCAGATACTTTAAGATAAATAACCGCCTCGGAAATAGTCTCTCTTGAGACAAGGTGCTTGCTGTGTGCTGTGCCTGGTTCAGGCAGCTTGCCAGTGCGGAAGGTTTGGCTTCCTAATCCGGACGTCCTTCAAGTGTGTAACCCTGATGAAACCCTGCGTTTCCATTATTTCCTGTAACATCAGAAACGTGTGATCCATGGTTCTGATGGTCCACACGACGTGCTCGAGTTTCTCCCGTGCCTGATGCGGCTGCAGTTCTTCATCCTTTTGTCGGGGTGAGGAGTGTGATGGTTCCTCTGCAATGGAGCAGGGGAAGAGGCACAACGTGGTGGGTGCTCTGCAGCTGTGGCCCCATGTCCTTCCCAGGATGATCCTGTACAGGGGCTCTCAGATCAGTCTGCTCAGCTGGTGTGATTGCTCCCCACCCTGCTGCACAGAGACCAGGTCATGGAAAACTTGCTCCTGTTACATGTGGAACGCACGTCTTGTTTTGGCTACAAGGAGAGTTTACACGTTGGCCCCGCTGCCCAGCCAGAAGGGATTCTGAGCTCCAGCAACACAAGGCACAAGCAGATGTGGCCCCAAACCTCTTGGCTAGCTCAGCTGGAGCCCGAAGAAGCAACATGGCAGCAAATGTTAGGAGCATCATTGTGTGACCCAGAAATCTTTCCTGGGACAAGAGATCGTTTCCCAAGGCAGAGGGGAAGAACCTGCCTTGCTCAGGTGGCGTCTCATACTGCAAGAAGAGCAGGCAGTGGCTCCATGGGCTCCTGGCCTATGGACATCTGCATGCTGTCTCTGGAAGAAGCTCTTGATCTGTACAGTACCCAACCAGAGCTTTGGCATCTAGAATGAGCTCTTGCTCCTGCTCTGTCCCCAGGAGCAACTCCAGCTTGGGAAGCTGATCCTAGCCCTTTATGAACAGGGCTGGAATGAACAGACTAGAAAGAGGACTGAGGTATTTTCTTCACCTGCAGCTGCATCCTCTGCAGCCCTCTCTCCCACCTCCAAGAGGTCTAGATGGGTGTAGCGCTCAACCAGTGCAAGTCCCCCCATAGCAACGTTCCTGGTAGCACTGCATGGGTAAAGCAGGGGCTCCCCTGCACCTCCTAATGTCCATGAGTGACCAAGGCTGCCAAGGGGGAAAATTTAAGGAGCTGGACTGGGACATGGACCCAGAGGCTCAGAGCCTACTGCTCCCCACCAGCTCTTTCCTGTTTAACCTCCATGTGCTCCAGCTTCTAACACAAAAGCTGTTGTGAAAATCCTTTTTCCTGCCCTCTCTCTGCTCTTTAGATGTGAGGTTGATCTTGGCAAATGCTTCTCTTTAGGGAGCTAATCACAAGGTCTTTGGTCTTTAGACTTCAAGGCACTACTAATATAAACGATGAATTTACTTCTTTGACCAAAGCAGCCTTTCCTTCCCCTTTGAAGTCCAAAATGAGCAGATGTTGCATCTGAACAGGCACAGGCGTATGTAGGAGGTGCAATTATCCTCCTTCGGGGTAACTTGTAGAGATTCTTTATAAATGTGTCTGTCAGATCGGTGTTTGATGGCAAAGGGAGGAGTGTCAGCCTTGCAAATACACCAGTGTGTTTGCTCGGATGCCAGCCGGAGCTCTGAAACCGCTTTGGTGACTACAAATACTGCTGAGCTGATGGCTGCTTTTAAGCAGCTTGAGCTGTATCTCTTTAAGTAACACACAGGAAGATAAAACTGTATTTGCTATTGCATCCTACCCCTGTTAATGAATACAGAAATGTAAACAGGGTTGTTTGGGTATTGTGGGTTACATTCACCTTTCCAACCAGAGTCAACCGGCAGTGCAACATATGCATCCCAAATTAACCATAACGTTGCAGTAGAGCAGCAAACTGCCATCAAAGATGCTCTGTTCATCACCAAATACCTGTTTTTTAAACGCAGTTGGGGTGGCAATTTTAACCCCAGAGCCACTAAGGACAATTGGCTAGAGATGCTCCTTCTAAGCTGAGATAGATTTTAATGTTCCTGTGCCTTCTCTTGCAGGCACCACCTTCACAAACTTTGGGGTCTCCTTTGAAAGCCCCTGGGCCAGCAATTTGGCAGGCTCATGTGGAGTTAAACGTGCTGTGGATCTCGTTTGGCCTCTTTGCAGGGAACGTCCTGCCTCCTTAGAGGCAGCTTCAGCAAATCCGGGTTTCCCCTGGCCAGACTGGTCAAAGAAAGTCTTTCTTGGCTTGTTCCCTGCGGGGAAGAGCCCTTCCCTCCTCTGGCACCGGCTCTCAGCACGGAGCTCTTCCTGGAGACCTTCCGCTCTTGAGTGGACAAAGCTGGGTGGGATCCGTGCCCCAAATCCGGTGCTGAAGGGGCAGCGTGAGGAGAGGAGCACCAGGGTTGGGGGATCCAGGGGCCCCGTTGGCACAAGGAGGAGGCTCCAGTACCCACTCCTGTCCCTTTGGGATTGCTCATGGTGCCGGTTGCCCCCTGGGCTCATCTCCAAGCAAACACCAAGAGACCTTTGATTCTGAATAGAGAAGAAATCCTCATAGATGCTTGACCAGAGAGCAGCAAAGGGCAGTCCCGGCTGTCGGAGGGAGCTCGGCTTTATAGCCCTGGCACATTGACGGCTGCTCGCAGGGCTGCAGGGGCAGCACGGGCTCTTGCGACAGCAGACCCTGATCTTTGGAAGAGCAGCCCAACCTGCCGGCTTTATCTTCCCGGGATTTGGTTATCAGGCCTTGTCAATGAGTAAGGTACTTTTACTAGGAGCCAGGGCAGGCGGTCTGGCCCCATGGGGATGGCGTGGGGCAATGTTTGTTCTCCCTGTCAAACCTGGGATGCTTTTTCCTGGCTTAAAATCACTGGCAGGCTGCAGAAGCTGTCCCTGCTCTGGATGTCTGCTCTGCTTTTTGTCCTATGTGCTCTGAGCCTCATCTGTTCATCCCACAGAAAGAGTTCAACCACAGATGGCCTCAGAGCGAGACGGGCAGATGGGATTCCTGCTCTTGCCACCTTTGAGTCATTTATGCCCTTCCATGTTGTCACAATAAGACATTATCACTCTGGAATGGGGTGGGCTGGAGGTCTCTACCTGATTCAAGCCCCCGGGGCCCTGGGCTATTTCCTCCTCTGAGCATCTTGCAGCTTTTTCCGTAACTTGATCTCTGTCTGTATTGGCAGCTCCCCAACACTTGATCCTCCCGAAGCAGCACAGGAAAAGCTGCAGGATTTGCTTTCTGGCCTCCTCATGGATCCAGGAGTGCTCCC
>JAUBOD010000633.1:10863800-10875187 GCA_032353885.1 Nothura maculosa | reverse complement strand
CACAGGCCACGCGCTGCTGCTGCTTGCGGGCTGTGTAAATCAGAGGAGCTCTGAAACATCTGCTAGTTCCACCAGCTGGAGAACAGCAGCACTTCTGTTCTACACTCTGCATTCAGGTAACTTTCGAAAGCCAGATTTCCAAGTAAGCACTTATTTCTTAGCATGCACCTTCCTTTTTGTGGAAGGAATGGGAAGACCTCAGAAGTCATGAACTGTTGGTAAATCCTGATGTTTGCACTCTTCTAAATTGAAGCTGCAATGTATGTTTATAACGAAATACATTTCAGTCGCTCTGCTGAGAAGAAATAATCAACCACTTGTGATTTTAATTGTAACTCTCAGGTATAATAAGAAAAAGAAGTAAAGAATAACTGCTTATCACAGAGGGCACTTTATTTCTGAAGATTTTTTTCCAAGCATACAATCAGAAGCCAGTATCTGTAATAATCTTGAAGGCGAATGCGCTGTGGCACATTAATTTTTTGCTGTCAGGAAGCTTTAATGTGCCTGCATTTTAGCTCACACCTTTTCCCTCAGATATTCTCCACGTTAATTAGTCAGCAATCCAAAATCGGAAGCATAATATTTATATTCTCTATCTAGCAACTGCACGCAGCTATTTTATTATTATGGAAACAGCCGTGGGTGGAAGTGCCAGGAGGTTCGTGGGGTTGGCTCTGACCAGCAGCGATTACTCTGCGTTCAGGTAGCGCTCTGGCCAGCGTCGCTTGGAGATTGAGACTTGTTATGGACTTAAATGTCTGTGTTCTTGCTCCGTTCCAGCAGCCCCTCGTGTTGTGCTCGTGGTTTGAACTTTCTATAAACACCAGCACGTCTTCCACCAACTGGTGGAGAGGCCAAGGGTTTTTCTTTTTGAGATTGGCTGTGAAACGGATATTTTATGCAAGTAATTTTAGTCTTAACCACTGCTATGCAAAAGACTGGTAGCAATCTGCTGTGGTTCATTATATCTAATTTTACTGCTTTCTTGTAACTTTCCTGCAACGTGAAAGATGCTTTTGTTTGACTTGGAAATTAAGATTCCTCACGCGTTTTTAAACTGTTGTAACCAGGGTTTAGCGTGGGATTAGTTGAGAGATTAAGGAGCAATATTCTTCTTATAAAATTAAAAATAAAAGGAATTATTAATCTAATAAAATTAGAACACACACAAAATATAGTACATACTTTCCCTCTGTATTCGTTGCTAGTCAAATGCTGGTGCTTTCATGTTTAGTAATTTTATCATTTTTATTATTTCAGAAGCCTTTTGCAGGAACTCAGCAGTTACAGTAACTGTGTGCATATGCATGTGTATAGATCTGTCTACCTCTATATATACACGTAGAGATGTACCCTGTACCAAGTAGCGTCTATGTCACAGTTCTCTAAGTTAGAAATTGCTTTTTTTCCTAGAAAACTGCTTAGCAAAATCTCTTTTACGATTTCAGCTCTGAATGCTGTTTTCCAGTTCATACTTCTTACAGAAAAGCAGGCTGTAATATGCAAGAATTCAGTGCCAAGGCATTTAATGAGCAAGTGCATTTGTTAATAATGGGATACCAGTGCTCTGCAGCAAACAAACCTACTGATGGCCTTTCTGAAATTAAATTGTAGCTTTTGTCTGCTTGTTGCTCAGGCAACTCTGAGAGATCAAGCATAGAAAATACAAACTCTTGCAGCCTCCCATTATTTATGGCTCAGTTTTATCTATATTTATGAATATACCTATAGATATACCTATAAGAATAGGTAATTAAATCATAACTTATTGGAAATGCCTCTCAGCCTGTGTGTTTAGTTTTATTTTTGCCTCCAATTTCTATGATACTGGCATAGCCAATTTAAAATATTTTCTTAAAAAAGCTTTAGGAGTAAAAAGAAGAGTTTTCTGTGGAGCTGCTTCTGATAAACTAGATAAGTTATCAGAGCAGTACTTCAAATGAGACCGGACGTGTCAGAATATGGAAAAAGTAACGTTCGTTCTGTCATGACTAACCAGAAACAAAATGCCAAACCCAGTGGATATTTATATTTTAAAAAAACTGGTTTATTTCATGTGAGCCAGACTAAGTGATAATCCAGATTTTACCTACGTTAAGTACAGAAATGGACTGAAGGTGCCTTGATTAAACAGGTAAATTAACTCCCTAAGGCTGACGCTGGCATAGCTGTTGTTTGTGATCCTTTCCCGGCATCATCTCTCGCTGCACTGCACTTAATCTTATCTTGCTATCAAGTCTGTACTCTAAGTGGCTTTAACTCCTAGGAACTTCTTCACAAACTGTTCACAGCTTAGTTCTTTCAGTGCAGAGACTCCTCCTTCATACCATACTTTCAAGAGAAGACAGCTTGCCATTACTGTAATACCCAACAGAGCAGAAACCAACGTTGTGCTGATGTTATTCAAAATATTAATGAAAGACACAAGAACATAATTTTCCCTGCACTTGCCCCTATACAATTTATATAATTTCTAAGTCCCAAATGGGGAAGAAATCTGCACAGGGAAGAAATCTGCACAGTGTTTATGCTCTCTCCAAAGACATCACCCAAGTGAGTTGAAAAAGAAATCTGAGAGTGGAAAATAGACAGTTCTGTTATTGTCCCCAACATGCTGGCCTGCTGACAGAAGTGAGGGTGCTGTACTTACCAAATAATATTAAGAGAAGGGCAATGGGCATCACAAAGAGACCCACCAGCAGATCCGCCGCTGCCAGGGACGTGAGGAAGTAGTTGGTAGCGTATTGCAACTTCTTCTCCAGAGACACCGCCAGGATAACAAGAATGTTGCCCCCGATGGTGGGGATTATCACCAGGAGGATCAGCAAGGCTGCCCAACGCACCTTGTTTCCTTGCTCATCATTTGGGTAGTCGTGCTTGGGCTCGGCCGTTACGGAGAGAGGCGACAGAGATCCGTTGGCAGCTCCAGACCCGTTCAAGAAGTGGGAAGGATAGGACATTTTTGTGCCCCGCAGAAGGTGCCCCGGAGTTGTGTTTTGTGCAGAAATTGGGGATGGTGCGAGAATTGAGTGCTGCTCTCTGGTCCCGGATGGTCCTGAAGAAAGGCCAGCATGGTCAGGATGGTAAACTGGTCATCTGCTATTTTGAGATACACTAACCATGTGTCCAGAGCTTGTGTCCAGGCTTTGAATCCTGGGACTTGCCGGGCGCCGCTAGATCTTAAAAATGAGAGTCTTGTCTGGTGTCCATGCCTGGCCGTGTGGGTCCGGTTTATAGGGAACCTCCTTTATAGGGAGGTTCAGCCTTCAGCACTCAATAGCTGTGAAAAGCAAGCCGTGCCTCAGCTCCCGTTATTTTTCTCCAGCAGGGAAGAGGAAAAAAAAAAAGTGATAGATTAATTTGGATGCCAAATGATTTCCTCTGGACATAGAGTATGTAGATTTCCTTGCTGGAAGCACAATGTGATGCAAAGACAGATGCTCGCGCTGTGGATGTGCAACTCCTCCTCTGCTGAGTGTCTAGACTCCGGCAGCGTGTGCGTAGGCAGCTGCAGTTCCTATATTTTCCCCTTATTAAGAATCCGATTTCCCCACAGGGAGTCACCCCCAAAATATCTTTGGAAATGATATACGAGTTTTTCCGTCTTCATGTCCACGGTTCCCAATTTGTCAGGTGAGGGTCAGGAAGCTGTGGACAATAAAACACTGGTGACTGCCCTCAGGGAGCCATAAAGATTTATGGAACCGAGACATCTAAATTTACCCATTAATTGAAGAGGGGGGGAGTGAGGGGAGGAGGTGAGTAAACTGCTTGGTGTTTTTGTAATCCGAGCAAGGCTATTATTAAGCAGAGCCCTTTTCTCCCTTTTTCTCCTTCCCTGTGTCTCTCTGTGCTCTGCTGAACACTTAACACTTGCATTTCCCCCTCCGAGCAGGCACCAGAACAGCTGTCGCTCGCTTGCTCACTAGGCTTGTTGCAATTTTCATGCAAAGAAGAACTTACCTTTTTCTCGTGCATTTTTATAGAATTCACTTTGTATCCAGGAGGATCCTTTGTGGTGCGGTCTCTTTTCATCACCTGGTAGATCCCCAGTTTGGATTTTTCACTAGTGTCTAGCAAAGCCCTTTTCTGAAGCTTGTCTCTGTGCGACTTTGTTTATCGCTTATTTTGGTTATAACACCAATCATAAGGATTTCTGTTTTGGGAAATACTCGGTTATTTTCTCTAATTCTTGAATGAAGGAGAAGGATCCTTCTTGCCAGGTTTTTTTAAAAAAATCAAACTTGAATTGTTTCTTTGCTCTCTTTCCTCTTCCAATCTTTCTCTATGTAACTCACCCATGAGATGGGAGCATTTCACGTCTCCGGGGCTGCATCTCGGGCTCCGTACACTTTTCCCTTTGTTTCTTAGCAAAACTTGCAGCCTGCAGCTTCTGTTGTGTGCTCATTGACTCATTCCAATGCATGCAGCTCCAGTGCTTGAAAGCAGCGAAATAAATGAGTGGTGGGGTCTGGCTGGAAAAGAGCCAGGGCGGGTTAATTTGCTCACTGCTCTGCTCCTGTGATAGATGCCCCGTGTTGCTGCATGAGGATGTGCACATCCAGTAATGCTGCAATATTATAACTTTATTCACGATAGCGTGTGTGCGTGCTCCTTCTCTCTCTCTCTGACCAGAAGCACAGTTAACCCTACAAAGTTCTGCTGTTCTGCAAACACTCTAGTTCTAATGTTGTCTTATTTCGGAAACAGAGGTTTATAAGCATATATTTTGAAAATAACTGCACTTTTTAAGTGTGACGACTGTTACTTTAAATCTTTCTACGTGCAGCTGCTTTTGATTATCACGAGTGTTGTCTTTTGTTGCCTTCCAAATCTCAGTCAAGTGTGGGTGCAGTCACAAACTACATCATATAGTCCTGCATTAAAATGGAAATTGAAATCACTTCCAAGCACATGCTCAGCTGGACAAGTCTGCAAGAGAGTCATTGAACTTAAGGCCAGAAGAGACCATGAGCTTGGGGTCTGACCCCATGGGTGTCACAGGCCGTTCCGTGAACTGCTCCCCAGGCTTCATTTGGGAATCGAGTCCTCAGTAAGCTGTGAATCAGTTTGTATATGTTTCTAAAGACATGAATATATATTTTTTTAATACACCTACTTTGCGGCCAAAAACAAAAAGCTGCTGCTAACAGGAGAGGTTTTGATTTCATGTGTTTTGAGACTGCAGCAGAATTTCCAGCAAAGTAGGTAGCACTTGTTCTGTGCTTTTTGCAATTTAAAGGAAAACTTATGTAACATTTTGTGCTGCTTCCTTTGCAGTTGTGTTTTGATAATTTGTTCTTTAGAAAGTTGCCATTTTGGGGAAGTAGAAATTAATCTAGCTATAGTAATTGGTTTTTTTACCATTTGACCTTCTCCGTGTTGTCATTTCTGAGCCTACTTTGAGGCTGCAGCTCACATAGAAAAGGCAGAAAAAAGACAATACTGTATCAAGCTGATGAGCATTTGGATTCAGTTTTCCTGAAGCTTAACTGTCTCATCAACTTTTGTTTTATTTTATAAATCTTGAAGAATTTTCTGGCATTCATCCTGCCCTACTGAAGTCTATGCCAAGGTTTCCATTGGCTGAAGCACAGCCAGTTTTCACTCTTTCTGCCTGTATAGATGTATCTCTTTTTTCTTTTTTTCTTTATCATTGATGCTTTAGTTATTTCTTTTTTCCGCGTTGAAAGGAGGCTGGAGTCACCATCGCTTTCTAGTGATGGAATTATTGGCAGTATGGCCGAGTCGGCAGTAGGTCTGAGTGATGAATGGAAAAAAACTACGGAGCGAAGCTGCGGAAGGAACGAATGGATTCGTCCTTTAGCTTCAGCAGCCCATTCGTGGGTAACGTGAGTGCAGATCTCTGTGTCACAACCTGTGAATTTAAAGACCAGAATGGAAACCTCTGGAGGGAAAAAATAGATAAAGTACCTATCAAAAATACCTGGTAATCATTAAAATCAGTTACTGAAATGAGCCTGCGCTGGAACTGAATCTTGATAGTGGTTTATTACTTCTTACTCGTCACTTCTTGGCACTTCTTTCTTTCACAGCACAGTAGACACTAACCTTGAATCACTGTAGTGATGGAGATAAAGAAATGTCCTTTTGTGAACCTGTATTCTTCTTTATAAATTAACTCATTCAGGGATGAAATGAAACCTTTATTAAGCTTTTTTTTAATGTGTCATTGCAGTAGCAAAGCAACGTGTAGAAAAAAATCAGCATCAAATGATTAATTCATGTCAAATAGTTTAGAAAGCCATAAATATTTAAAAACTTTTGAAATACGAGTAGAGAGACTTAATGAGGAATTTAAAAGATATACTTGACATTGTTCTTTAATGCTCTGATGTTTCATTTTTCACTGAGTTCTGAAGTCCTTAAATATTTAGACTAAAAAATAAGTATGTTAGTGATGCCTCAGACATTTCCATTTTTAGTCTAAATCTTAAGAGCAGTGTGAATGTTCATTTTCAGTGTTCTGTTTATTTACCTATTGAGGTTACCTTTTTTTACATCTACGCATTTTACTGCTAAACTACTGCTGAAATACAGAGAGCACAATAGGCATCCAGACTGAGATATATGATTTAGAATATCAAAGATAAACTGCACAAAGATATTTGGATGTGATTAAGTGAGCTCTCATCTGAGGATGCTTCGAGATGCTTCGAGATACAGCAGCCCAGCTTTTTTTTTTCTGGGTATTTTTGCCTGCTTTTTGGAAAACTGCATAAGGTGCATTGTGAAAGTGGTTTTATGTACCTAACAGTGGCCATCAACTTCCAGCATCCCAGTTATCATCTTAGTAGCAAAGCCTAACAGGGATTGTAATTTTGCATGCTGCAGAAGTTGCAGGTGTCATTTACCTTTAGAAAAAGCCCCAAATTGCAGATTTCTAACCAAGATGCCATAAGAAACTGGGGTGAAAAGAGAACATAACTTTAGGGCACTCTGCAAGCCAAGTAGAACTTTCCAGGGTCAAGATCAGTGCAAGGCCAAATGCCCACTTTCTGGGTCCAGCTGAGCTGCAGGTCTGTGTTCAGATTAACCCAGGTTAATAATGACCAGCCCTGCAAGGTTACCTGGGGAGGTAGGTTTTGCATCGGAGATTTTGGAAATCCTTTTCTTTCTCTTTGGAAGTAAGGGAGAATCTAAAGCTTTATTTGGTTTCACAGAAATCTTGGGACATTTCCACAGGACACTGGAAAAGAAGGATGAGGTTTCTAAAGTATTGTATCTATAAGCAGCAGACAAACATTCCCAGGACATGAAGTCAAAGCTGAGGCTGAGGTCGCTGGGTAGCAGTTGGGCAACTCCTCCGTGTTCTCTCTGGCCGGGCTTTGAGTGAAAACTCCCTGTCCTTAGCTGCGTAGGCTGCTTCTCTCGGAGGCTTTGGGAGGAACCATTGGTGAGTAAAGCTCATGCAATGCTAGCTATTCAGTTCTGCTGAGAAACTGCCATCGCAGCCTGGGGCGGCTTAAATCTTGGTGCTGAAACAAGTCCAAGTGGGTCATGGAGGAAGTCCCTTCACCTGCACCTCACGTATCTCACAGCAGGGAAACTCAGCCTGGTCTAGGGTGGAAACTAAGGTGTAGGTGAGCACACTGCAAAGGAAGTGCTACAGAGGAAACTTCGGGTGGGTTTTGTTGTTGTTATCTTTTTATCTTTTTTTTTCTTTCTTGATTCATTCAGTTTCCTGGTAACAGAGCGAAGCGAAGCTGGCGGTGTTGTTTTTCTGGAGTCATTGACGTCTGTGCTACAAGGGCTTATGTAGGAGCGGTTGTGCAATTTTCAGATGGAAATGAAGGAAATAATAAGGTTGTTGCTTTGCTTTGTCGTTGTTTTGCCGTTGTAGTAAAAGGCAATTGCAAAAGCAAAGTGCCGAGCAAAGCTCGTGTTAGGACAAGAGGAAGCAACCGGTGCATTAAAGATGATTTGGTTTAAAAATAAACACTGGCTATCGCTCTGAGATACACAGCCCAGGATAGTGTCAAGCCTCAGGCATTAATGTAGGAATTTGTTGGATGAAGTTACTGGCCTCTGTTACGGGAAGGGCAGACCAGGGGACTAGGACTTCTGGACAAACGAACTGTGAAATATAATCCAGATTTAGACTTTTATTTATATATTTATTTTTAAGAGGAAGAATTGTCTGAGGTGAAGCTCCTGACCGCGGCATCTCCAGATGTTATCCTGGTAGATCATATGACATTAATTTCTGTATTTAACTGCTGATAGTAATAGATGTCTGTATTACGAGTGAGTGGGAGTAGCCTATTGCTGAACGTGACTTCTGATAAGCCATTTATCACTTGTAATATTAATTTATTTGTCCTTAATTGTTTCTATGCTGCTTACTAGCTCTCTTCTTCTCTCACTAAGGGTTTTCTGCCCTGTGAGGCCAGAATCCCAGTGATGTGGCCATTGGCACAGCAGAGTCTCCAGCGGGGAGCCAGCGCAATGGGGCGGCTTTGGGAGCCTCCACGGATCTGGTGCCAGTGAAGTGGAAATTTCCCCCCTTGGCAGCAGATCTGTGCTGCTCCCTGCAGTGCGGGATGTCAAGTCAGCAGCTTGCATGGCTGTGCCCTGCATTGATGCTGAAAACCTCAGGCTGGGGGAAAGACAACGTGATAATGGTTTAAACATATTCCTGAGCCAAACTGCCGGTGCTCGATGATGCCACGCGAGCGCAACTGCAGCTGCTCATGAGCTTTTAAAAAATTATTTTTCATCTCATGTCTCAAAATAAATGTCCTGTGTTTTATGAACTTCACCAAGTGCGATTTGGTGTTGACATTGGCAGCCCTTGGGCAAGAAGATGTAGGATTCCATGGAGCGCCTCAGCCGTAGCGCGGGCAGGCAAACGTTAAGGCTTGAGCACTGAGGCCAACAGGGCTGTTGGTGCCAACAGGGCTGTCGTGTGCCCAAGACTTTCTCCTGCGATGCTTTCCCTCTCCCCTTTCACAGAAATGGATTTACAGAAGGTCACCTGTTAAAACGTTTGACTACTTGGAGGAGGATGTCGGGATAAGAGCATTCAAAATAGTTCTCATAAATAATAATAAATCTGGCTAATAATTTTTAAATCAATTATTGTAATTGAATCCCAATTTTATAATAAAAAGCATTCCAGAACTTCTGACTCTGCAGACACCAAGACCTGTCCAAGTTAATGGTTTTATGAAATCCAGGTTTCTGAAAAGGGATTTGATGATTAATGCTTGAAAGTGCGTAATTACATCACTGCCAGAAGATGTTTTCCTCTTCTTTGGCTCCAAGTCTCTTTATTCAACATCTGCTAAGTAAAGCAAACACAAAGGTGTCAGGAGTCTCTGTGCAAGAGCTGGAGTCTTCTGTGCACTGAACACTTGGGCTCCTTTATTACAGACGTTGGGATTCCCAGGCTCCACACCAGCTCATTTTTAAGAAAACATTGTCAATGTTGAAGCTGTTACTTGACTCAGAGACTGACAGGTAGTTTAAAATATGTCTTTTAGTTTATAGTCTTCACTTCTGGTTGCTTGCAGGACAGAATCCAGGTGTGCTTCCCAGCTCCTCCCTTTCTTTGGACATTCCTGATGGAGCATTTCCAAGAGAACGGAGCTGGCAGCCCCTTTGTGCCTGTTCCTGGCGGACTGTGCTCACAGTGACAGCAGGGGTGTTGGACAGGATTCTTGTCCCCAGGCTGATGTTTTAGCTTGTTTAGACAACAGCATCACTGCACAGTGTGGAGAGGAGCGAGTGCAGACCCTGCAGATACCGCAGCCTTTTCCAACATATCGCAGTTTCCTCACATTTCTTGATTAACAGCAGTAGTAGATTGGAGTGGAGTAAACAGAAGTAGTGGCTGTGGAAGGGTTTGGGACCCACCAGTCTTCAAGATGGGTATTGGAGATGGATTGCATGTCTGTTGATGAGAGATTGAGTATCGTGTTCCTGATGAAGGGTGAGCCTCTGCTGGTGCCAGGTTTGTCACATCAACAGGGGTTCTAGACGTGAAGATTGATCTCTATAGATATTTTCTGCTTTTAGAAGACAGTGCGGTGCAAGAGAAACGTTAATCATAGGAACTGATGTGTTTTATCTGCTGGGATGGGGAGACTTCTTCATTTGTGCACTTCCCTGTAATCCTTATACACCCATCTGTTCCAGTCCTCCTCCTATATAGTGAGGAGCACGACGCGTACCGTGCAGAAAGGCACTTGGTGTTTTCCAGTACAGACCCGAAGTGAAGTCTCTGCATTTTGAAGGACACTAACAAATGCCTTTCTCTTGCCTTTCCCAGGACTCCTGAGCAGTGTCCGAGCGTGGTGTCCTTGCTGTCGGAGAGCTACAATCCCCATGTGCGTTATGGGGCTGCCATGGCTTTGGGTATCTGCTGTGCGGGCACTGGAAACAAGGTGAGGAGCAGAAGCCATCGGATGCCAAAACTTTTTCTGCTGTTTCCTTCCACAGAGACGTTTGTGCAGAAACCTCACACAGAGATCAGCTCACACATACACCTCCAGCCAGCTGGAGTGTAGTCGTACTTCAGCAAATTCAGCTGTCCTGCCCATAGAGATTCTTCTTCTACTTGTAAACAGGGCAGATAAAATAGAATATTTTTGTACATTATTGCCACATTCTTGGAACTTTGTCTCCCAGACCTTTCTCAGTGTTTTCCTACTGTTAGTCAGTTGCCACTGAGCTTTCACTGTGAGAGCAGTATTCCAAAACCAGGCCAAGTGCAGCGAAATTTACTGTGTTTTTGAGGTATTTTTGACTCACAGTCAACCCTTATTCTCTCTTTCTGAGTACCATTACATGAAGGATACTTCTAATAGGTAGTAGCAGGGGGCTTTTAGAGCAGAAGGATTTATATTTCTGCTGCAAGAATTAAGACTTCTGTGGAGCAAGGGACAAGTAAACTTTGGGATACACTTCCTTGCCTTATCCACATGTGTAATTTGTATTGATGTTGAATGGAGTTTTGAAACAGAAATAGGTGCAAAGCAGGTCCATGCAACAGTAGCATTTTATGCATCAAGTCTTGATATGTCCTCTGCTTGTCAGTCTCATCCCTTCCTCAGGTAGTATTAAACATTTGTTCTTTAGTGTGAGCTCCAGCTCGCTCCTCACCAGTGCTGTGAAATGCACAGAACACTAATGGGCCCTACCTGCCACCTTGAGTATTGAAAGCATGCAGAGTTGAAAGCAAGCTGAAAGGACTATTTTTATCTGGGTTGCTTTATCCTCCAGTGGAAGGTGGCATCAAAGAACTAGTTATTTTTAACCTGCTTCATCTGACAAGTTGATTTAAGTGGAAGTGCTCTTAGCTGCACAAAGTTGTCTGTTTTATTTCTGGATGTTTTGTGCAACAAAGATCTGAAACTTCT
>JAUBOD010000633.1:10840269-10852112 GCA_032353885.1 Nothura maculosa | reverse complement strand
TCCTTGTTCCCTGGTGCGAGCTTGCCTAGTGGATCCTCATTGCTTTTAAAGCAATTATTTTAATTCCAGCAACTTTGCTACTATAAATTCTGGGAGTTGGGCCTTGTAGTGCTACCAAAGAGCTCTGAAAATCTTTGTGTGTGATGGATCCCCTGTGCAGCCCCATGCCATCTCCTGGATTTTATCCATTAGCCAGAGGTTTGGAATGTGTTCCCTGAGCAGGTTATCAGAGCTGCTCCCTAACCATGAGGACAGATCACAGTTGTGCAGTATCTTGTCTCTCCACCTTTCCTGCTCCCCACACAGCCCTGGCAGTGAGGGTGGAGCGTGTGTGGATACAGAACAGCAGAAAGAAGGAGCCTGACAGCAGCTTTTGAATTTGAAATCTGTTGCTTAGCCCGGAAATTCCAGAAGTTGGATAATAGAATTCAAAAGGTTAAAAATAAATTTGGAAAATAAATTTCCAAAAATCCAATAGAAATTAATTTAAGCTGCTTGTTTAACCACTTTAGCTGGAATATCTGCAAATTACAGATCTTCAAATTACCTTATGTACTGATCCAGTGAAGAAAGGTTTGTAGGAAAGATGGAGGAGAAGATGGGATATTTTTGTGTGCAATGTTTGTGGGTAACATCCTCGCAAACTCACTTTTACAGTGTTGTAAATTCAAATACAAGTACATGAGAGCAGTATGGAAGAAAATAACAGAGAGTAGCAGATGAGACTTTGATATCCCCGTCTTTCTCCAAAAGGCAGTGCTTGTGTAGAGCATCTTACAGGATGATGTCCAACCTCCCAATCTTGCTCTTAGGGCTTTTTGACACCAGCAGACACCAAAGGTCACCATTACTGCTTCGTTAAGGGCTTTCACTGGTAATGAATTAATTTTGGTTGTGCTTCAAACTCAGGCCAGGGGCCTGGCCTTGCTACACGTGGCCGCTTGTGCGAGGCAGAGGGATGTGGCTCCTCGTTGACCATCTCAGCTCTAAGGAGCCTTTAATTTGGAGCGAGTGGGAAACTATATTTTAACCAAGTTACTGTGGCTGCACTGGCCTCCTCAGCAGTCATGGACTTGTCTGCTGCCCTCCTCAGCTCGATTCGCTGGGTTCATCAGAAGACTGAAGATCAGATTAATTCTTTCTCACTCTGTCTGCCAACCCCATCTTTCAATTTGATTTCTAGCTGGATGTGCCTGTGCTGTATCAACATGCAGAGTTGCTTTGGTCTCTGCAAGTATAAAGCTAAGGGCTTGGCTGTCTGGCAGAGATTTAATTTTGTTGCAAAAACTGCAGGAGCTTGTCTCTTTGCCACTGAGATTGATAACCCCAAGAAGCCTCTTGTGAAGTTCCTGCTGTTTACATTTTTTGGTACTGAGATGGTGTAGGATAAAAATGCAGGCATATTTCTTCCATGTAACACTAGCAGTTCAGGGAGACAGCCCTGGGCACCGTTTTCCCTGTGATTTTTGTCTTGTGGTTCATCTTTGTGTCCTATTTTGAAGCTACTTATGGGGCTTGTCTGCTTGAGCTTCTCCCCTCCATGGGCCCCAGCTTCACTTTTTTGCCTTATCTCCTGGCAAAACGAGTGCAGAGGGGCTGTGTTTGGGTAACCGCAATGGCCAGAGCAATTTGGTTATGTTGCCCCTCAGTTTTGTTGTACAAGCTGAGATTGCAAGGTGGGTTTTGGAGGAAGGGATGTGCAGGAGGAGACAACATCGTGCTCCGCTCATCGCAGCCTCATTCCCTTGTCCTTGTGGAGCAGCCGGGACTGCATTAACCTCACTCAAGTTATTCCATTCTCCACAGGGGGCCATAATGTAACCATTTCCCTGCAGTCAAGGACGGGACACACGCACATGCCTTCCGTGGTGGGAGTGCTGGTCTTCACCCAGTTCTGGTTCTGGTTCCCCCTGTCTCACTTCTTGTCTCTGGCTTTCACCCCGACCTGCGTCATTGGCCTTAACAAGGATCTTAAGGTATGTGGTGAGTGGAGAGGAGGAAAGTTGCTGATAGCAGCCTAGAGCTCTGTCTTAAGTGACCTGGCAGGTGTGTACAATGTGTAAATGCATTTTTTTTAATGTCTGCAGATTATTTATGATAGAAACAGTACTAATGGGAGGGAAAAAAATTTAAAAAACACTAAAATTAGGCTTAAATTATAGTTCTTTGTTTGGAATAAAACCTTACGCTAGTAATGTTAGTGGGGGGGAACTGGGGATAAGAGAAATCCAGAGAATGTATTGTAACACCTTCCTTTTAAAGTAACCTAACAGGAAAGCAAATCTATTTAGTGTATGTGGGCAGAGAGCACTCCAGGATGTACCATCCTATTCCAGAAGGTCAAGGTTGTTTTAATTTAAAACAAAACGAACAACCAAAAGCTGTGCCCCTCCTGGTGAGTTACGTGGATTTGTACCAGTTAGGACTGTTCACAGCGCTGTAGCTTTGAGTCCTTTGTGAGGCTTGTTCTGTGCAGTAGCCTCTTGTCTGGAATCAGACTTTGTGCTGCACAATGTTCCCCTCTCGTGTGCAGGCTGCATAGACAGGTGGAGTTCTGCAGTTGCCAGCTGAGATTCTCTTGAGGTGCTATGAAATCCATTACATCTCTGGTAAACCTAAGCAGAACACTGTCAAAACCAGACAAAGAACCCCCTGGGAAGGGAAAAAAAAAGAAAAAGGAAAGGTCTGTTTGGATTCCTGGGGAAATAAACATTAAACCAAACAGCTCTGGGTGCTGTGCTTTTCCTGGGCATCTGTTCTTCCAGCTGATGGGCTGGAAGACCCTGGTGGTGTAGCCCCTGCAGGCTGAGTCTGTGCTGCCTTCGTGAATGGGCTTCTCAAGCAGAACTGAATTAGTGAGTTTTGCAAAATAAAACAGCATTTGAATGTGGAAGCACGGGGCAGTGCAAACTCCTGCTGTCGTTGCTGCACGTGTAGTCTGGGGCGCACCGAGTGTGCGTAGGCTCAGTCTGTGGGATTGAGCTGTCCTGTTATTCTGCAACCCCCAGACCAAAAGTTTGAGGCTCTTTTCTACTTGCCTTTGTGCTGAGCATGAAGCCCATCTATACACAGCTGAAAATCCTTGTTTTTGAGTTGAGAGATTTGCTCTAAAATGCCATTTTTCTCTCTGTCCTGAATATTTTATATGGGCTGTATCACTGCTTGTCCCTGCACCTCCTGTGCAGTGAGACATGCAGAACATTTTTTGCCTGCTTGGCTGTGCTGCCATTTTGACTCCCCTTCTCCATCCCTTAGGGTTTCCAGGGAGAGGTTGTATTTTCTAACTTGGTTTAACTCCTAAAACTACCCACAAGCTTAATGTATATTATAGGCTGCACCATACCACCCTGCTTCCTCAGAACAGCACCTGGTCCCTTATCACTCCATTACATGTTACAAAGGCAGAGACCTGAGATCCTGAAGAATTAAATTCAGTTTAAGAAGTTGGATGGACTGTCAAAGCACATCTTTTGGCCTTGGTTAGGCAAGAATAAGAGAAAATGTGGAAGCAAATTAAAACAAATAACCCCCCTACCTCCAAAATGTATTGTCCTTTTGCAAGAGGTGGGTATTGGGCAGTGCTTGAGCTGGCCTAGCGTGCGTTGACCTAGCAGATCATCACTTAGCTCCTAAACCAATTTGGCATTAATGTGAGCGGGCACAGCAGCAACATCAAAACCACAGAAGCATCGAAACAATGAAAACAAAGCGTGGTGTGAATAGCATGGACTACACGGAGAAGGCTAGGAGAGCTTGCCAGAGGCAAATTATGGAATAATTAAATAACATTGTTCTACTTGAACTGTTGCCACTGATAACAGTTTCTCAGCTTCCGGAGGGACAAAAGGGGAAGCTTGTATTCTTAAGAGGATCTGTGTTCATCTCTGCTGGAAGGAAAATGAAGCTAAAGTAATTATTCTGTTGTGGATTTTTCCCCTGCTTTTCTGGTCTCTAACAGTTGTTTTTAACTCTTTGCCTTAGATGCCAAAAGTCCAGTACAAGTCCAACTGCAAACCATCCACCTTCGCCTATCCCCCACCGCTTGAGGTACCAAAGGAAAAGGAGAAAGAAAAGGTATTTGGGTTTGCTTTCTGTGTTGTATAGACTGACCTCTTCTCCCTCCTTGACTTTGATGGCACCAATAGGGAATTTAAAGAACGGAGGAGAAATTGGCAGGCACTATCTCAGACAGAGAATTCTGGCTATTTTCCTGCTGAGCCAGGGACTTTTGCTGATCATTGAACACAACTGTTGTGCTACTCAGTGGCAAGAACCTCCCTTGTCTCCACTGGTCAAGCAGAAGCATTGATTAAAACAAATTTCCCTGCCCTACTGATCTGTATGTGTGTACTGTCTTTGTAGGGCACCTAGCAGTGCCCTGCAAAACAGTGGGGTTTTTGTCTGTGACTTGGCCTCCAAATTGCTGCCACATTACATACACTGAAAGTATTAGGCTGAATGTGTCTTACAGTCCTATATAGAAGGGCAGAAACATAAGTGATCTAGGGGCAGTAGGACCTTGTGCTAGAATGAGTGATGAGGCCCATAGATCACAGGAGAAGGGTAAGTGAGGAACTGAGAGTATCTAGGTATAGGATAGGAAGAGATGAGAACTCCTGGATGACCAGCAGGACAGTGGAATCAATTTGTCTGCTGGATTAAGCTGGTAAAAGCTGTCACACAGACCATGGCAGCAGGCAAAGCAGTCCCATGGGAGCAATTGCAGCAGTGGAGACCTCAGGCATGTCACACTGATGAATGACATTGTGTGAAAATTGTAAATCATTTTATCAGAATTGAATGCTAGGCAGGAAAAATTTCTAAAGGGTCGAGGAGCACAGAAATGAACTCTAATGAAAGACAAAGCTGGCTGCTCCTACCTACGTTGTCACCTTTGGAACTCGACATGAATTTGACATTCCTCTTTTCTTTTGGTCCTGACCAGAATTAAATGTGCCATTAAATAGGCCATGAGCCTAGAAAGTCTCACCAGCAACCTGACAAATAGAGTGCTCCCTGTCCCGCTGACAGGGCTTCATACATAGCTTCACATGCTTTCTGGGAGGAAAATGTGCCAAATTCTTGTATTTGAGCAATTCTGCTGAGTGTTGTCAGAAGTACCAAATATTCTCACATCCATGAGGCATTTTCTGCATCCACTTTTTTAGCTCTGAGAGAAATATAGCTGTCTGATTAGGACAGAGAAAGACCTTTAGGTCACCAGGAAGAGACTTTTTACTTTGGAGACTGGCAACAGATTTCTCTATAATATTCCCATTCATTGCTGTTTAAAATGAACCAATAGACAGTTCTCATGTGGACACCTGAACAGTAATGATTAATCTCTAAATTAGGAAATTTGCCAACCTCTTGCATAAGCAACTGGACCTGGTCTGCATTTATGGTTTCTTCAGTCATATCTGTGTTATTTTCTTGCTCTAGTGGACTGCACTGATCTTTAAACAGAACAGTGTGGAGGTAGTGGGATTGACCTTGTTATTACCTGTGCTGAGAACTGACCTAGCACCAGCTTTCCTTGGTTGCCCTTCCTGGGTAGTTGATGTGCTGCACATAGTGTCACGGCTGTGCTGAATGCCTCCTTGTTGACCAACCCAGGTTTCCACTGCTGTGCTGTCCATCACTGCGAAAGCCAAGAAGAAGGAAAAGGAGAAGGAGAAAGAGAAGAAGGAAGAGGAGAAGATGGAAGTGGTGAGTGAAATGTCAAACTTAGCTCTCTGCCACCTCCTACAATGAGGAAGGTGTGATGTGACATCAGGAACCCGCTTAAACCTGTCCCACTGCCACCAACCTTGCAATCAGTTGTGAGTAGTGTTAACACATTTCAGTGTATTGTGTACACTCCTTAGAATCTTTCTTGTGCATGTGTGTCCTGAATTAAGCAAAAGACATTATTATTCACAAATTCACTATTTCTGGGAAATAAATCTCCCTTGATAGTGCTAAATAACTTTCTTAAAGGCGGAAGTTTGTTTTCATGAATGTACATGTTTTTAACTGAAGGAACATTTCACATTTTTTGTGTTATTTAAATGTCTGTTGGTCATGTTTCTAGACCAAGAGAATTTTATCACTTTATCCATATGCTGTTCTTATCACTGTGAAGGAAATTTTGTTTAACTAGTTAAATTAGTTAATTTCATGTTCTTGGTACCTCCCGTTGACCTTCTGAAAAAGGACTCAGTATTATAGCAGTTACCTGTCTGTTTCAACTGAGACTGCTGAAGAGTTTGAAAGTTAGAACTTGCTGCTGTTACTCATGTTTAATCCCTTTCCAAGTGTTCACCTTTTGGGCAGCACTTTCTGATTTGCTTTGCCCATCTATCAAAACAGAAAAATGCATCAAGCCAACTGAGCTTTTAGCACAAGATCCCTCCTCTGCTCTGTATCTGTGGTGATTGCTTTGGTCCTCTGGTGATTTATAGCAACTTCTGTTCCTCATCTGTGAATGAAGTGTCATCCTAGAGCAAGCTGAAATGTCTGGATGATTAAATTCGCAGAGATCGATGGAAACTCTTCTCATTTCAGTTTAACATCTGTATGAGATAAGTGCTATGTTCAGGGACTTCTTGGTCTCTCTAATTTGAAAAATAAACACCCAAATGGTTCATGAAGGAAGCGTGACATAAAATCAAAACTACACATGTAAAATGCTTTTTTAGAGCATTTAAGTAGTGGCCACATCATATGTAGAGGATACTGCTGGAAAGGTGTTGATGCTGTTGCCCTGAACTGTTTACAGTTGGCTCAAAATTAATTGTTTTGTGTGCACAGCTGAATCTCTGGTTTTTGACTTCTTAGTCCTTCAAGATGTTACTTGCCCACCAAACGTTGCCTTTGCTTTCCAATTAGTCTTGCAGCATTATGTGCTAAGGAAAATGTGGTGAACAGATGAATCTTTCTTCCAAGATTTTTGCAGCATCCAGTTAAGTAAAAGCGACAAGAGGAAGAAGTGCCTTAGAAAGGCATCACACGTTGTGTGTGTGTGTGTGTGTGTGTGTGTGTGTGTGTGTGTATGAACACTTAAGCTGTTTAAAGTTTTCTTGGCTGAATTGAGCAGAAAAAAAGCAGGATAGCAAAAAGGGAGCTTGCTGCCACCTGCTGTGTTTAAGTTGAATGCATTGCCATCGTCCAAATGCTTTGGAGGTCTAATTGCTTTCCTCTTTTTCTCATATGCCTCTTACATGACTATAATCCGTAGCTTACAAGTGAGGAGCAAGCACCGGGCCCGGTGAAGTTGCATCTGCTGTTGCGAGGCAGACTGTGCATTTGGTGTTTTTCCCATGCCTGTTTTCCTGACCACTTCATTTGTGCTGTTTCCATCTTTTCCGCAGTCTTTTTTGTTTGCAATTCTCAACATGTTGCTGAGCAAGAAGGGAAGCATGAGCTGTGCTCTTGAATATGGGATGAGGCTTCCTTGATTGAGCTTTTGCCTCCAGCTGCTGAGTCAGTTGCTAAGGGTTAACTGGAATTCCCTAGGGAGTCATAGGGAAGAGTCTTTTTGGTTGAGCTGCTGTTATTACCAATCGTGTGAAATTCCAGTGGCAGCCTTATTGCTGGGAAAATATCATGGCAGCTTTTGGCAATTTCCATGTGCTCAGTCATGATATTAAAAATGCCTAAATCGTAAACAGAAATGGAGTGAATTACAGAGTTATTAAAAAGGCAGTGCAGAGGTCAACTTTTCCACTTTCCCACTGATCTTCTTTTCACCTTCACTCAAGAGTTAGGCTTGGCCTTCACGAGAGAACTCTAGATTCACATCAGTATTGCCAGCGCTAGAGCTGATAGACTTTATGTGGTCAGTCTGCTCCTCAGCAGGAGAATGGCTTCTCCCCACACTTCTGAATTTCCTGCAGGGTTAGGAATAGCAGGATTACATTATTCTCCTGAGTTGAGAAAGGGTTAAAAACTGCTATTAAAACCATACTGGTGTTTTCCCTCCCCTGTGCAGGATGAGACTGAAAAGAAGGATGAGAAAGAAAAGAAGAAGGAGCCTGAACCCAACTTCCAGCTGCTGGACAACCCGGCCAGAGTCATGCCTGCTCAGCTCAAGGTTCTCACCATGACGGAGAGCTGCCGCTATCAGCCTTTCAAACCAGTAAGTCCTGGTCTGCTCTTCACAGAGCATTTCCAGTGCAGGGCACATAAGAACTGAACTTTTGTGTGTGCATGTGTAGCATAATGTGGTGCTGCAACCTCACTGTTGCTGTATTTGTGTTTAAAACCTCCTTCTTCAAATGATCAAATGCAATTTCTAATTGGTGGAAGGCCAGAACTGCTCCAACTCTTTTCATTGTGCTAATGAAAAGTTTTACAGGTTTTGTTGTCAGTGCAGTGAAATACAGAATTACTTGTGCTCGTGTGTTTATTATTCTGCGTTTATACCTAAATGGAATTGTTTTTACAATAATCAAATTTATTGTTTGGTTACACCTTACTTCAGAAAGTACCATCATCTGCTGCTGACTAAGAGAAGAGAGAGCATCGGATTATCGATTGGAGAATAAAAAAGACCTTGGCATTAGCCCAACTTTACCTAACTCCTTTATCTAACTCCTTACCTAACTGTAAGATGCTTCAACGTCTCGTAAAACTACCAAGACTGCTGCTGGGAGCCTCACGAGTCAACTTCTTGTGGCCTTTATTTATAACATGCTAGTCTTTCCCCTTTTGCCGGATTGCACGTAGGAAAACTGTTGTTCAGAAACACTTTTTCCCCAGGAAAATATTTGTTTTTTAAGAAATAGATTTCCTGGAATTCCGTCGGCACATCGGAATTCTCTGTGCATTGGCCCGTTTCGAAATATCTTTAGCAAATCTGTCAAAGGACTTTTCAGTTCCTTTAAAAGAAAGGACATGACTTAACTGGTATTTTAGTTGGGTCTGTAATGCTGTCCCATAAACATGCAGTCATGCTGCTAAAATAACGTGGATTACATTAATTTCCCTCACAAAGAGGTTTTGAAGAGAACAGAGCAGTGCCATTTTTTTTCTTCCCCCTTCTGCTCTGTCTCCTTCAGGAGTTATGGTCTGCAACCAAGGAGGCACCTGGAACGGGGCAGTTCTGGAGCTTTGCTCTGCCATGGGGATTGCCAGAGTAAAATGCCTCTTTGAAAGGCTGTTTATAGCCTGGAATTGTGATGTGGGCAAGACTGCAGTTGCAGCCAGGTGTGACCCAGCGCTGCCTCTTTGCACTGCGTGTTTCAGTCCAACCCTGCCTTTAGCCTGGCAGGATGTTTGGTTGTGATTTTTGTACTTAATTCTCCTTTGTTTTACTGTTAATAGAATTCCTCAGTCAGTGGAAGTTGGTGATGAGATTAGGCTGTGTTTTAGACAGCCTCCTGGGAGGTGGCTACACAGGGAGGCTTCACTAACCTTTGTTGCCTTGTGATAGTCTGTGTTTATTTATAAAACAATTATGATTCAGTTTGTTTTCATATGGAAAATAGTTGGATTAGGATTCTAGATTAGGATTCTGGATTCACATTTTACCCTAGTTGTGACACTGTTTTCTGTTGAACTGACTTTAGCTAATGGTGTTTCAAATAGCAGCCTCATAGGATCTTTGTTCCATCCACATATCAAGCAGGCATCCCTTGGGTGTCAGGGATGCTTTGATCTCTGAAACTTCTTTTTCTGGGAAAGTTTCACCTTTGGCACAGACCCTGTCAACAGAGAATCAGGAAATACAGGGCTGTTTCTGACATGAAGAGTTTGCAAAACCTGGATATGAAGGCTCCCTTTAGGGAATATTTGCTGTAATTTCTTCATCCATGACCAATCAGGAAAAAGAAACTATGTTTTTCTTTCTGGATACCACTGAATAATCCTTAACTGAAGAAGCACACAAAAAAAGCAGTGCTTATGTATTACTTATTGTATGTGGGAAATGGATGAAGCTTGGGCTTCACTCTACACACCGTTTTTCTTGCAGAGATGTGAGTATGAATGGCTGGTGCCTCCACTGAGGCTTGGAGAAGCCCTTGTGTGAGCATTTGGTCTGGAAATTCAGTGAGCTCCTAATGTGGGTTGCAAACAAGTGAGAAAATGTAAATTGTCACACATCAATCTGAGTAAATCTTTCACTCTTCCAACTGATTTATACCTTCCATATACAATAGTTGCTTGATATAATTTACAGCTAGCTCTTCAAGACCTTCTCCTGCCTTTGGTGGGAGTTGAGAGCTCAGTCCTACTGATCAGGAATCTGCAGTGTCTCATATGGCCTAGGATGACACCATGGCTGTGAATAGTCCTCCATGAGGCGCAGGTGGGCAGCCCTAACATTCACTGCACTTGTCTTGCAGCTTTCCATTGGGGGCATCATCATTCTGAAGGACACCAGTGAGGACATGGAGGAGCTGGTTGAACCGGTGGCAGCTCACGGTCCAAAGATTGAGGAAGAGGAGCAGGAGCCGGAACCACCGGAGCCCTTTGAGTACATTGATGATTAAGATCTGAGGTAGGACGTAGTGTACAGTCACCTTTGTTAATCCCAGTGAAGGAAAAGCCTCTTCAAATAAACCAAAGCATTTCCTAGTGCCCAGCATCCTTGGTTTTGCCCCGACTGCTTTGGTAGAAGCAGATTCAGAAGCACATGATCTGTCCTAATTTGAAGAGTTTGGTAGCAGTAGAAGAAAAGCCCATCTTCTGGATCAGTCGTGCCAGGCCAGGCCTGGTCTCTGACCTTTCAGGTTTGGCTGCTCTTTAAGTAGAATCTCATTGAGCAGAGTCAGAGCAGCCTGTGCTGTCTCAGGCCCCAGCTGAGCTGGGAATAACTGGCTCATGTGATCCCAGAGGGGCAATGATTTGTGTAACAAACTTGTCATCTGCCCAACCTCAGTGTGGCAGGTTTGGTCCAAAGAGAAGTCCTGCTCTTTTTAGCCTTTCTTGGGCTCCCAAAAGTTCTAAATTTCAGACACCCCTGTCGCTGAGCCCCCCTGAATAATCCATGTAGGTCTATTCCAGGCAATGAATGCTGTAGTTCTCAGGTTCCTTGACTAAAGTGCCTGAAATGAGGTGCAGGTTTCTCCCTGAGAGGCAGACACTAGTTGCTTTATTTCCAAATATGGGCTGGCATGTCCCAGTGTTCCCAAGAGCAATGATTGTGCACTTGAATTGGTGGACAAACAGGAAAACAAACTTCTTGCTAAAAACTGTAAATGTTGCGTCAGTGGCCGACTCGTATGCGTGTGCGGCCAGCTACAAGAGACCTTGGTTAAATGCATTTGTTTCTCTGGTCTTTCTCTCCCCTTCTTGCAGGATCCTGTCCTCTAAAGAAGACACTATGCTTGAGAGGAGAAAGACAGACGTGGAGATGTTCCTATCAAGATGTGCTGTTCAGTGCATGCAGCCCTCATCTGTGCTGAGCTAAAGCTGATAGTCCGTGTTTTATGGTTGAAGAACAGATATATGCTATTTAGTGTACTCTTCTTTCACAAAACCTTGTTTTCAAATAAATATATTAAAAACTCTTGAAAGAAAAGTTGCTAGTTTAAAAAACAAAATGAAGGATAGAGGCCTGGCAGCCACCGCTTCTTCTCAGCCCAGCCTTAGACCCAGTTTATCCTCAGGCTTTGTCCTCCTCATCAGGTGGCTGCTCACTGGAGACCTGCATCCCTCTCCACAAGGCTGTGACTGATCCTGCTGCTCCACAGAATAGCTGGGAGAATTGACACAGAATTGACTTTGCATTGATGTTCCCCCTTGCACACCCTTGTATTTGTATGTCTGTGCAGAGTCCCAGCAGGACTCTGGGTGTTGCAATGGGGAGATGAAGGCACAGGATCCTCTTGCCTTCTGTGTGTTCTCACCAGATACGA
>JAUBOD010000633.1:10576665-10592613 GCA_032353885.1 Nothura maculosa | reverse complement strand
CCTTGTCCTTGTCCTTGTCGCGCTCGCCGCCCGCCGCCTCCGGCGAGGCCGCCGCTGCCGCCGCCGCCGCCGCCGCGCGGGAGCCCTGCGGGAGGAGAGGGTCAGTGGGCGGCGCCGCGGGCCCCGTGCCCCCCATTGGGGTCACAGCAGCGCCCGCCCTTGGGGGCTGCACCCCGCGGGACGGGGTCTCTACACCCCCCCAATGGGGATGGTGCCCCCCCTTGCACCCCTGCACAGCACCCCCAACACGGCATTCACTCCCTGGTGGGGTAATTGTCCCTCATAACACCCCCCACTGCTGGGCATGGTGCCCCCCATTGCACCCCTGCACAGCACTCCCAACACTGCGTTCACCCCCTGGTGGGGTCAGTGCCCCTCATAACATCTCCTAGGTGCTGGGGTCAGTTCTGCCCCCCAGGTGGGCTCCTGGCATCCCCCCATTAATGCCCCCCAGCAGTGGCCCCCACCACTCTAACCTGGGCACCTCTACCCCCTTCTCCGAATCAGGGCATCTGCCCCAGTACTCCCTGTCCTGGGGCAATCCCTGCTCCCCCTCAGGGTCAGGGCATTCCCTGGCTGTGGATCCCCCCCGTGGGGGTTGCTGCACCCCTGTGGGCATTGAGGCCCCTTGGGGCTGGCAGGGCCGTTGCTGCCCCTAACCCTGCGCCAGGGGACACTGAGCACCGTCCCATGGTGACGGACGCGGGGGTCACTGCCCCTTCCCGGGTCATTGCCCTATGTGGGGACCCCCGTCCTGCAGTTCTGGCTAATTATTGCCCCCCTCCTCATCACTGCCCCCTTTAACCTCCTGGCCCCAGCTCTGTCCAGGCTGCAAGCCCTGAGGCTGCTCATCCTCATTTATCTCCCTTGTCTCTAGCCTGCTCCTCAGGTCCCTGTAGGAATCCCACTTCACCTCCCTGGTGTCCCACGGATCCTGCCCCACTGCTCTCCCTTTGCCCCTGCCAGGCCCGTGGGGCAGCGCCTCCTGTGGCCTCCGGTGCCCCTGGACACCCACGTCCCTGGGGCGCCCCCTTGCAGGGCGCCCCTTCCCGGGGGGATGCCCTGGGAGCCCTGGAGAGCTCCAGCCTCGCGCCCTGCACCTGCTCCGGACCAGGATCGGCTCCTTCCCGGAGCTCCGGGCGCTCGGGAGAGCCCCGGGGCAGAGCCGCAAAGCGGAGGCGCCGCCTGCCCACGATGCTGGAGTGCGGGGCACTCCACACCCCGCAACGTCCCGCGGCAGCGCCTGGCACGGGGTACGGAGGCAGCGGATCCCCTGGCACCCGCAGCGCTGCAGCGGGCTGAACCGCTGGTGCCAACTCCATGGGGAGGACACTCTCCCGAGGCCCCCCTTTCCCGTGGAAGCGCGGCGGGACGCGGCCGCCCCCCTACCTTCTGCGGGAGCTGAGCGGCCGGCTTGGCCTGCAGGCGCACGGAGAGCAGCGCGAGCACCAGTCCGCCGGCCAGCAAGGGTGAGACGCGCATGGTGCGCGGCGGGGCGAGCGCGCGGCGGCGGGGGCGAGTCCGGAGCGGAGCCGCGCGCTGCCTCCTGCGGCCGCCCGCGCTGCGCCGAGCTTGTGAACTCGCGCTTTCGGCTTCATTCATTTTATAACCCAACCTGCTCGGTGATGTCATCTAAACAACCAGGTCCAACCCGGCCTCCCACTTCACAATAGCAGGATTTAAGGCAAGGGGGGGGGGGTGGGGGGGGTCGTGCTTCCCTGGCAGGAACAAATGAGACATCAGCCCCCGGCGACCGGCTCGGAGGGAAGGGACCTGGAAAGAAGGGGGCGTTCGGGGGCTCCCCCCGCCCCCCTGCAGCCCCTCTGCAAACTGCCCGCCCCCCCCGCCTGCTGAGGTGCCCCCCGGCCCCGCTGACCCCCCAGTGGGGACCAGGGCCAGCCCGGGGCTGGTTCCAGCAGGCGGGGGGGCTCTGGAGGGAAGGGGGGGGCTAGAGTCCAAAAGAGAGAAATGAGTCCAAAACACACACTTTTGGGACATGCAGGATTAACCCACAGCGTTCCCAGCTGTCACCCCCCAACTTCTCTCGTGGCTCCCTGTTTTCTCTGGGGTGGGGGGACCCGCTGCCCTCCCTGGTGGTGATTTGGGGGCTTGGGGACAGGAGGGATGCCCGGGGCAGTGGCTGCAGGATGCGCAGGTGAATCCCTCGGCTTGCGGGGGGAACACGGGAACAGGGGCTCCTGGCTGGCACCGGGGGCTGCAGGAGGGGCCCCGCGGCTGCTGCCGCCCCCTTTGGTGCCCCGTGCTCCCCGCTGGGGACAGGAGCACAGGGACAAGCGCGCGGGGCCACGCGGCCTCGGGCGCTCCCACCTGTTGCAGAACTGGGAGCGGGAGCCCGGAGCGGGAGCGGGTTTCCTGCTGGCGGGAGCCCAGCAGCCTGCGGGGCTCCCAGTGCTCTCGCCCCTTCCCGGTGCAGCACCTCAGGGCAGGATTTGCACCGCGGCCGGGCACTTTGCATGGACCAGGGACAGCCCTGCTTGCCTCCCTGCACCCCAGCCCCATGGGAGGCTCCTTGTGGGGCCAGTCAAATCTCTTGGTCTGTTTGGGATTTGCTGCTTGCCCGGGAGGGAAGGGCTGGCGGGAGCTGCCCCTGCTGTGGGTCTGGGGCGCTCTGGGCTCCTGGGCGGTTCTGCTTGGGAGCAGGGAGATGTTTCCTGCCCCACAGCCCGGGCTGCTGGGCATGGGACCCTTTGAGGATCATCTATTTAGCTCCACGTGAACGGGAGCTGGAAAGAGAAGGTCTCGGTGGTTTTTCCATTGTGCCTGCCAGGTGGAGACAATTTGGGCTTTTCGCAGTGCAAAGTTGGACCTGGGCACTTGTCTGCGTGGAGGAGGCTGGAGGCGACGGAGCTAACACCGGAGCGAGCATCGGGTGCCCACGGAGAGCAGAGCACGGCCCCCTCGCCCCTGCGCCGGGCTCCGCTCTCCCCTCTCGGCGCTCAGCGGCATCGGAAGCGGGTGGAAGGAGGGACAACTTCCCACAGGCTCCGCAGCGCTTCCCAAGGGCTCCTCTTCTCCTGGAGGAGGAAAAGGCTGCACCCTTGGGCACCTCTGCAAGCCGGCGATGGCCTGCATGGCCAGCCCGCTGGCACAGCCTCCTGCTGCCCCCCGGCTCTGCTGGCTCCTGGGGACCAGGCACTCGCTGTGTCCCAAGGGCAGATCCAGGGACACCGCTGCCGGGAGAAACCGGCTTGCTGGGAGCGCGCGGAGCCGCCGTGGGGCCGGGAGCCGGCGGGGATGAGAGCGCGGCCACACGCGCCACGGCGCGGTCAGGGCTCGGCCGGCCCCCGCGCGAGCCCGCTGGCCAGCGTGGTTTTCATTAGCGTGTTTTCTTTGTCACACTGCGCGGAGCCTCCGTTTTTGTGTGTGTGGGGGGAGCTGCTCTTTATAAATCCAATTAGTGTTGTTATTCAAATCACCCTGCCTTTGCTGCTGGAACTCGCGGCAGTGGGAGCTGGCGCACACAAAGGCATCTCCTTAACTAAAACCAGATCAAATCCACCAGGGCTCCTTCACGGTGAGAAAAACTCCGAGGGGAGAAGGGGCAGCGGGAAGGGCCACCAGCTGGTGAATCCTTTGCTTTGTGGCACGAGGCGGGAGCTTGGAAACCCTCTCCCCTTGGAGGGCTCGGCAGGATGTTTGCCCAAGCTGAGAAGCGGCAGCTCCAGCCCCCCTGTGCAAGTGCCTGCACGTGGAGACGTGGATGCGACCGTGTCGCTGAGAGGCTGCATCCACAGCAGCCTCCCCGTGGGGATTCAGGAGTTGTGGAGAGTGAGGGGGACCCTGACCGGGGTGCCTGGGGACATGTCCTGCTTTCCGGAGGAGCCTCTTGCCTCTGTCCCACGGCAGAGGGGACGGATGGAGAGACCCAGACAGAGCCAAGAACGCCAGGGGCAGAGGGGGGATCCCAAGGGTTTCCAAGGGAGATTGCAGGATTACCCTGAGGCCTGATGGTTCCTGCTGGGATGGGTTGCGGGGCAGCACCCAAAACCGGGACATTTTGCCCCGCTCCGGCGCGTGCCGCTGCCAGGGCGGGATGCAAGCTCTGCAAACTGCCCCCAGCAGAAAGCAGTGCTGCCGTGGCACTAAAACGGGGAAATAGGACCCAGCAAAAGGATCCAATCCAAAAGCCTGGCCAAGGAGGGCAAGCCCCAGAACGGGGCTGCCTGGCTCGGGCTGTCAGTGCCCGCAGGCTGGCGCTGAGCAGAGCGCTCGGGCGCCTGCAGGGACCCGCGCTCCGGAGCCAGTGGGATGCGGGAAGCTGGGAAAGCAGCGCGAGGCGCTTCTGAGGAAACGCTTTATCACAGGGTGGGTGAGCAATGCCTGGGCTCTGGGCGCGTCTCGCTGGGTAGCACCGGGGCTCCGGCTCTTCCTGCTGAAGCTCAGAGCCAAGTTTCAGGCATCTTCCGGAGAATGACTCCTCCAAAGTTTCAAACCTGCCAGGTCTTCCCATCTCCAGCTGTTTAAAGGAAGGACAAACACACGTTCCCAGCATCAGCAGTGAACAGATACCACCTTTCTTTCCCACCTGCTCTTCATTAAAGAGCATATTTCTATATTGATTTGGGTAAATCACTGCCCAGGTTTATGTTTCTTCTGCTGCCTGAGATCAAGGTCTTTGGAACAAACTCTTGAAACCTGCCTGCATGTTGATCTGCATGGGAAGCCACCCATAGGAAACGATTTTCAGCTGTGAGGCTTCTTGGCCCCATTATTTATTTGCCATCCCCTGAATGTCTAGAGGAGGCAGGTGCCCAGGGTCTGGGCTGTGCAACTGGATATAAGGAGAGGAGTAGCCAAATCTCCATCCATTTTGGTTCTCCTAAAGTGCCCCAGGGAAGGTACCCTGAGGTGCTTGCAGAAGTGCTCAGAGCGGGTGGCAGGTAGATGCAGAAAGGTCCTGGGGTTTTTTGGCTCCCTGGCCATCAGTGAATGGGTTTTACCCCAAAGGAATGTGCCCAGGTGGGAAGAGGCATCCAGAGGAAGGGGAAGGAGCAGCACCTGGGTCTGCAGGCACACGGTGATGGGAGCAGGGCAGGTACAAGGAGACAGCAGCTAATTCCTCTCCAGCACAGACAGTAAGTGCCAGCCCTTGGGAACACAGTATGGAGGTCTAGGTCTCTGCCAGGATAAGGATGTTCAGGGTCCATGGCAGTAGCATTTATATGACAAACTCCATCAAGGTGGGACTAGATGGGAAGCAGAGTGTGTTGAGGGGTCTCAGTGGGGCAGAGAAGCGAGGGGCTGGGGCTGCACTTTGCACTTTGACTGCTCTGGGGGGAAGGAGATATGGGATTTTCATCCAACCAAAAGGTTGGTTTTCAAATGTTGTGCTGCTTTGGTTTTGCAGTACGTTTTGTGTGCCTGGTGATAGCAGGGTCAATGACAAGCAGTTCAGCAGTGGCAGCGAGCGAGGTGACACGAGCTGTGACAGGTCCGTGTGGTTCCAGCGCCCGGGCTCCTCGGGAAGAGCCTCTCTGGTCTGCTCTGCTGTGGAATGAATGACCTTATTGCCCCGCTGGCTGCCTCCCCCCATCCCAAGGGCAGGAATAACCGGGCAGAGGGTCCAGGTGCTGGGTCTGGGTGCCCAGGTGGGTGGTGAGCGGGACGGCGGCGCCCGGCTCTCCGGGTGCTCCTGGTTCATGTGGTGCAGGGTGCCCTGCTCCTCCTGGGAGCCGAGTCTCTGCCTCTGAAGTGCTGAGGGCGGCTTTCGGCCTGTGTGAACATCCCTGCTGTTTGCTTTGGATGTTTCTGCTGCATGAGGTATTACTGGAAACAATAAATGGTTTTACACTTTCCCCTGTCTCCTTTTGGGTCTAGAAGAGGGCATGGGTCCAGGACACACACGTGTCCGACATCTCCTGTTCCCTGATGGAGATTATAATGGGGAAGAGGCCCCACAGGACTGACCTGAGTGACCAGACTGGGTAGGGAGCTGCAGCCTGTGGTGAGGAGCACGGGAGGGACATCCCTGTCCCTTCCCAGTGCCCCAGGGCAGCATGTCTAGGAGGCAAAGAGGAAATCCCAGGGAGGGCCGGGGAAAAGACTGTGGGCAAAGACCCTGGAAGGTCCTGGGAAAAGACCTAGGGCCTTTCCTAGCAGGGCAACAGCATCTGGGCAGGAGGCAGAGACCCCTGGTCAGGTGCTGCTTGGTGGCACTAGAACATTCACCTCCAGGGGATTATGTAGGGAGCTTAGAGAAACCAGGCCTAAAAAATAACCTATTAATTTCTCATCAAAGAGCCCTGTGGTGAGCGGTGTCTGTTGCCGATAGGCCCAGCTGGGCTGGTGGGAGCTCATGGAGTCGCTCACGCCAAGGCAGCCCCATGGACAGCTTGTCCTCATGCCCTTGTGGGCACCCATCTCCAGCTGGCACTGTGGCCCATGGAGTTCTGTGAGGCTCCCTGGGATAATCCGGCCTCCCGTGGGTTTCTGGGTGTCTCTTTTCCTTGGGGCTGAGCTGGAATGGCTGCGCTCCAGGGCTGAGTTGCCTCACCGGGCTGGCTGGAGCGGGAACACCACATTTTAGGTTTTTGTTGAACGCAGAGAAAATTAAGCAATTATAATTCACTGGTGAGTACATGTTGAGAGTCTTGCTCTGTGTCAGTCCACAGAGGATATGAATTGCATCGCCTCCAGCTGTCGGCAGCTTTGGCTCTGTAGCTAAAATAGGAGCAGGTCACTGAGATTTTCCCAGCGACACGCTCCGTCATTCCTCTCCGCTCCCAGATGGTTCCCCCAAAAGTGGGGCTCTGGCAGCATCTCCCCTGCCTGGACATCCCATCACCAGCCCATTCCCAGCACTGAACATCCCCGTTGCAAAAGCTGTTGCCCAAATCGGTGAGGGGAGAAGCCAGGGCACAGGTTGTTGCCTCCACGTTTGTCCACCCACGAGGAGGCCGGTGGAGACGTGTCCTGTGCCGGGCTCCAGGGAAGGAGCCTGCGGTGCTCATGGGGATGCGGATCCATCCCGCACTGGTCTGTACCGCCACACGCTGTGTGGGCACCCAGTATGAGCAGCGGGACATCCCTGGCCCCACCGCTCCCGCTTGGCAGGAGCCTCTGACACCTGCCTGGCCATGGGAAGCGCCTCCCTCTCCAAGAAACAGCTCCAGGCAGCAATCCCGCCCGTGAGCCCCGGAATGCCCCGCTGGATTTCCAGGGAAGCTGGTGCAGGGCCATGGGAAGCCCCTTTGGGCCCCGTTCCTCCAGGGTGAAGCTTTTGGGGTTCCCCAGCCGTTCCTCAGAGCACTGCGGGTCCAGGGATGTGAGGGATGTGAGGGGAGTCCTGAGAGGGGAGAGCACCTTGCTGGCAGCCAAACCAGAGGCATCTCGGGGATGCCACTGGCCGAGTCCCTGGGAACGGGTGTTCCCAGGTCATGCACCCGCTGAAGCCAAAGCTTTCCGTCTTTCCCTTGACAGGATCTAGCATGGACATGAGGCGTGAGTGGCCTCAGGTGGCTCCCGCCGCGGCCAGGGAGAGGGGAAGGCGCCGGCTGGCCCAGCCGCGGCTGGGATGGATGGACGTGCCGTGCCCAGTGCCGATACTGGCTGGCCGGGGCCACGGCCGTGCCCAGGAAAGGCCTGGAGCGCCAGCAGCCACGGCTGGGCCCGCCGCCCCACACGGCGGCCGTGAGGACGTGCGGGGCTCCACAGCCCTGGCGAGCGGGCGGGATAACAATGCGCGCCCGCCCGCACACAGCGGCCACTGTTTGCTTGAGATACCGCGGAGCGGGGCTTTCACAAGAGGTAATCCTGATAAGTTGTGCCCTCATGGAGCACAGTGGCTGCCAGCAGGGCCGCGGCTGCCCCTGCTCGCCGGGATGGGCCCTGTGGGGATGGGATGGGATGGGGGTGACCCGGGGGGTTCTGCATGAGGGGTTGTGAGGATGGGGCTGCTGCAGCAGTGAGGGCTGGTGGCCCCGCTGGCCTTCAAGGGAGCATTTCTGCTTCGCTGTGAGCATCAGGCCAGGCTGGAGCTCGCTGCCCAGGCCCTGTGCCTGCTCCAGGCCCCTGGGAGCCTCCCCATGGCTCAGCGCCCACAGGGCAGCTCCCTGGGAGCTCTGGAAACCCAGCCCTGGTTCCCAGTGGATGCTCCGTGCACCCCATCCTCACGGGAGCTGGGAGCCTGCTCTCCACAGGCTCCCTGGAGCACCATTGGGAGGCTCAGCCCATTGTTGCCTATGGGGAGGGGGCCAAGGGAAACCAAAGACCACATGGAAGAGAGATTAGAGCAGAGAGAGCCAGGGAGGATTTCAGGGAAGGAGGTTTGAAGTTATCTGGGAGAAAAGCTCAGAATCCCCAGGCAGAGCAGGAGGCAGGAAGGCATCAAACCTGCTGCCTTGAGGCCTGCCCAGCATCCCGTCTCTTCCTCCCCTGTCTCCTTCACCTCTTTCTCGCCCTGTTTGTTCCTCCTTGGTGCTTGTCCTTTCCCTGTGCTGGACAAACAGCCGGATCAGGCATCTCTCCTGCCCAGGGCAGAGCTGATGGCCTTCCTCCAGGCACTGTTTTGTCTGAAGGAGATGGGAACCCATCAGTCCTGATGCTTTGCGGTGTATTTCCCAACGCAGAGGTATGGAGGGCTCGGGAGAAAACTGGGGAAGCTGAAGGACGGGTGGGGCAAGACCACTTTTGTTGTGACACAACGAGCAGATAGGGATCTGTCTTGGAAAGAGATGTTTTTGACTTATTTATGGTAATAAATCTATCTCCCTCTCCTCAAGCCCCCGAGCATGCCTCATTTCTTTAGGTCAAGGTCTCAGACAGCTCCCCAGGCCTGAGCAATGTCAAAGCGAGGGAGACTCTGGCATAATTTTATGGGAGATGCTGCAATTGAAACATTTTCAAGGGTGTTTGGAGGTCTGGAGCGAGCTGATGGCCAGGCTCTGCTCTACTGAATATGTCTTTGCACTGTGTGGTCTAGGTTCTGGCCAGGCAGAGCACCCCACTGCTCTCAATCCTCCACTTCCTGCAATCCAAAATATTTCATATCCATAAAAGATGACATCAGGATTTGCAAGGGAGACTGTCTCACACGCTTAGTGTCTGTACCCATTGGATAGGCAGACTGGAGGCAGACAGGCTCCTACGAGGAATCACTCTGCTCTCATCCACAGGGCTCCCCCTTTTTAGTCATCGTGGGGCGGCTCCATCCACTTGGCCAGTCACTGCTGATGAGCACTGATGTAAACGAGGTCAGGGCGGGCCCCCGCTCCTCCGAAAAGCCACGAGAAGCAGGAGAGCCAAAGCCTTCGTAAGCAGGGCGCTCGCCTCGGCCGAGGTGCTGCAACACGTTCCAGCCGGGAACGTTGGGAGCAGCCACCAGGCACCGCCTGGGGGAAGACGGTGAGATAATCCTGGGCTGTGGGAAAGCAAGCCGGGACAGCAGACTGGGCTTGCCGCTGCAGGGCCCTGGCGAAGGAGAGCGTGGGGTGAAAACCTGCCCGTGGACCTGCTCCCTTCCGGAAAGCCAACGGGCCGCTCTCGAGGTTTGCGGGAATAGCGATTCCTGCAACTGCAGAAATGGCAATGAGGTGGGTGATGCTTCCCGCTCTGCAGCCACGCAGATGGTGTGGATGGAAGACAACACTGAAGACCAGCAAGCCTCCGTAGCAAGTAGTCTCAAGTAATGAGACTCAAGTAGCGCAGCCTTCCCCGCCTGCCTGCAGGGCCTGGGTTTGGTGACATCTTGTGTTAGTGCCAGCCCACCAGCACATCTGCCTGTGCCCCAGGTACGCGGCACACAGGATCCCCAGGTAGGTGCCACGCAGGGCCTCTGAGAAGGTGCCATGCAGGGCTCTGCTGCAGGTCCATAGGCCCGGGAAGGTGACACCTGCTTGCGCTGCCTCTGGTCCCTCTTGGCCAGTGATGGGGCACAGCACAGCATGGGCCACAAACACAGCCCCTGCCCCATGGACCGGGACACATTTAGAGGCCCTCAGACACTGCTAATGTGCGTGGGCTGCGCTGGCCGCTTGTGCAACAGAGGCACAGCTGGAGGTGGGGGAACGAGGATGATGGTGGGTGCAGCCGTGGGGTCCTTCCCACCACGTGTGATATCCCAGCTCGGCTGCGGTGCCAATGCAGGCAGTGATGCTCACAGAGCCCCTGCTCCTGCCCCGGGCTCTCATCCCCGGTGGGACGGACGGGAGCACTGAAGCCCTTGCAGCTGGTGGTACCACCTGGTGCAGCAGGGAGCCCGGCCAAGGTTTGGCTGCATCCCCACGGTGCTGAGGAAGAGCAGAGACACAGCGTGACTCAGCGGCGAGGAGGGAGAAAGGAGCTGCCTCTCCTGCTCCCACCTGGCTCTGCTAGGAGTGCCCAGTGAGTAGGTTCTGGGTTGGCTTTTGAAAGTGGGTTGTCAACATGCTCCCCTTGCTTCCCATGGGAAACCCCTGTGCTGTGCGTGACTGGCTACCAGGCTGGAGCCGGAGCGGCCTGTGTGTGACACAGGCTGGGACATGGTCCTCAGAGCCCCTGCAAAGAGGCATCCACGAGAAGCGACGTGCGCTGAGATAGACCAGGCTGCAGGAGCCACAGCCCCAACCCATGATGTGTCTAGAGAAGAGACCCACTAAAGAAAGCCCCAGAGATCAGGTCTGCACCACTCCAAGATGCTCCGCTCACACTGGCCAAGCTCACACCAGGGTGAACCTTCAGAGAGAGGGCAGCGTGACGGCTACAGCTGCTGCTGTCAGCTTCCCTTGGTCCCTACAGTATTTAGAAGTGAGTTTGGAGACTGGTGCTTCCTGAGACTGCAACATCCCTGGCTCCGGCTGGGCAAGCAGGGCCCAGCTGGGAGCTGCCTCCCGGGGCTCTGTGGGTGGCTCGGCACGGCGGGAGCCGCTGGAGCCTGGCTGTGGCAGGGAGCTTCACCTCCAGCCTTTCATCTCCAGCCTTGTGGACAGGGCTGCAGGGAGGCTCCGCGGCGCCAGCTGGCAGCGGGGCCGGGAGGTGAGCGCGTGTCCGGGGGCAGCGGGATGGCAGCCGCAGGTGCTGCCGCGCTCGGAGCAGCACCATGCCGAGCCCCACGGCACCCCTGGCACCCCTATGGGCTCCCTCAATGCAGGGCACTGCATGCACGGAGCCAAGGGGCTCCGCTTGGAGCCACATTCCTGCTGGAGGAAAGGCTGGAGGCTGCACAGGGCCCTGCAGGGCCCCTTCAAACCCTCCCTCCGCATCCTAGGGGGCTGCCCTGGGCAAAACGCTCCAAAGAGGCTGTTTTTTTCCCCAGGAGTGGCGCCATGAAGCTAGTTTCTTGCGCCCCAGTTTCTCTTCTGGCTGAGATTCTTTGGCAAATCCAGGCTGAATCTGCAAAAAACAACAGGACGACCAAACCACCTATTCCCAGCCAGCCAAGGCCTGGATCTGACTCTGCTATAAATCCCTGTGGGAGGCTTGCAGCCACAGACAGGGAAGCCAGTAGAAGTCCCAGCTCTGGAGTCCTGTTGCTCACTTTAATGTCACCCTGTCATGTGAAGGCTCCGACTTATCGCAGCAGAAATCAGGCTGCTCAGGACTGTGTCATTTGCTGGGATGACGTGTGGATGTGTGTGGGGATTCCACGGGTTGCCTTGCGCCTGGCCTCCCTGCGGGGGGACAGGAAAGCCAATGGATGGGAAGCAGGAGCCGGGGCCTCTCCTGGCCTCCTCTGCAGGGATGGGAGGCCACGTGCTCCGGGGGGCTTTGGGAAGCGAGCACAGGTTTTTGGAGGCACAGATATCCTCAAGGCTGTGGGGGTTCGTCCTTAGGCCCAGCCTGCGGGTGGGATAGGGGCTAGTGCACCCTGGCCTCTCTTACGGACACTGACCTCCCCTTGGAGCCCTCGCTCCTTCATGGACACACTGACCCCCCTTAGACCTCCCTTATGAACACATTGATCCCCTCCTTGGGGTCTCTGACTCCCTTTTGGCCACCCTGACCCCCTCATGGACACCTTGCTCCCCCTTGGAGTTGCTGACTCCCTTTTGGACACCCTGACGGCCTTTAGGCCTCCTTGTGGGCACCATGACCTCCCCTTGGGGTCACTCACCCCATTTTGGCCACCCCGAGCCCCCCACAACCACCCTAGCCTCCCTTATGGACAGTGAATGCCCACGGAGCCCCTGCTCCCTCAGGGACACTCTGACCTGCCTTAGATCCCCCTTATGGGCACCTTGACCACCCTGGGATCAGTGACCCCCTTATGGACACCCTGACCCCCCTTTGGGATCAGTGACTCCCTTTTGGCCACTCTGGCCCCTCATGGACACCCTGACCCCCCTCACAGTCACGGACTCTGTTTTTGGGCACCCTGACCCTGTCCTGGACACCTGACCCCATCACTGACACCCTGACCCGCTATGAGGGCTCCCACGCGGCCCCTTCCCCTCGGGACGGGCGCCCAGGCCCGGGGCTGCACAAGGGGCTGCCGGGGGCTCCCCCGGTGCCCGCGAGTGCCAAGGGTCGGGGCGCGGCCCCAGCCCCGCCGCCGCGCGAACGGGCACCTTCGCGCCCGAGGCCTTGTGGGCCCTGCCGCGGCCCGTAGCCCGCCCCTGACCCGGAAGTGGCCGCGGCGCGTTGGGACATTTAAACGGCGCGGAGCGGCGCGGGGAGCGGCCGGGCCGGTGAGTGGCGGGACCGGGGCGGGAGGCGGGGGAGGAGAGGATCCGGCCCGGCCGCCCCCTCCGCCCCTCCCCGGCCCTTCTCCTCCCTCCGCCTGCGCGCGCTCCTTCCAGCACCACTGCGGGGCCCTCGGGAAACGAAACTCCGCATCCCAGCCCTGGGCTCGTGCTCTGCCCCTGCCCAACACCATCCACGCGGAAACACGCCAAGGTGGAAAATAGCTTTTTTATTTCTCCACTTAGACCAGCTGTGACATGACGAGAGAGACTGCGGCTGCTGTTAGTCAAAGAGACCAAATCCCATGTCCTCGTCCGACTCCTCCGACTCCTCCTTCGCTGCCTCCTTAGCGGGAGCGGCGGCGGCAGCAGCAGGAGCGGCCGTTTCGGCTGCCACGGGGACGGCAGCCACGAAGGCGGAGGGATCTGCCAGGAAGGCCTTCACCTGCGAAAGAAAAAGCAAAAATTAAGAACCCAGATGTGAACTCGGAGGAAACCTTCAGAGGGACTGAACCTCTGCAACCAAAAGGCATCAAGCCAGAGGGAACAAGGAAAATCCTCCTGGAAGCTCAGGCTGGGCCCCTGCTAGGCTAGCATTCCAGGTGTTTTTAGTTGCCTTTTGACCAGCAGATCAGACTGAGCTCTCACCTTCTCGGCCAGCGGGAACGTGTAGTCGGTCTCCACAGCCACGGCCAAGACGCGCTTGTAGCCATTGATGATAGAGTGGGGCACGGAAGCAATGGTGGGGTACCCGATCTGCAGGCACACGCTGGCAACGTTACGGACCCCCTGTGAGAAGGGAAAAAACCTCCTGTTTCCGTGCTCTGACAAAAACCCGGAGCACAAGGAGTTCCAGAGGAGAGCACACCCCTACACTGCAAAGGTAGGGACAGACAGAAGGTATCAAACAGACAACACAGCCCCAGTAAATTTACACAGAACATCAGGGTTTGTGCAGCTCCCAGTACTTGATGAAGCAGCATCCTGATTCCATACACACTGCAGTACTTGAGCAGAAATACAGGCAGTGATGCTGCATTCTAGAGAAGTGCCAGTTGCTTTGACTGTTTTCTCCCTGGCAGGTGTGTAAAAGGGGTGGAATGGAGCAGAAAGGGTTCATGGCACTTACCTCCAAGAAGCGCTTGTGCAAGGTCTCCTCAGTGATGTCCAGCACCTCAGGATTGTAAATGCTGCCATTGTCAAAGACCTGCTGGATCACTAACCCGAAGGAGAACGGGGAGATGTTCAGCATGTTCAGCAGGGTGGCTTCGCTGGCACCCACTTTGTCTCCGGTCTTGATGAGCTGCACATCACTCTGAGGAATAAGGGGAAAATGAGCAATTCTAAACAACTCAGGCACACAAGCACAAAGGGGCTCCGGTGCACGTTCCCAATGGCAAAAAGGAACAGAACTGAAGAAACAAATGAGCCAAAGCAACAAAAGTAGCTATTTGAGCGAACCCTACACAATGTGCATCTCAGCTCTGAGAAGAACAGTACCCTTAATGCATTACCTAGAGGCTGCTTTGTCCGTGGTTTCCTTCGGCAGCACTCAACCATGCAGCAGAGACCTGAGAGAGGAACCAAAACCCTCCCCATCCCTCAGTACACCTGACCCAAGCCAGGCATCCACCTTTAGAAGTTCTTGAGCAAAGCAGCCACGCTGCTAACACAGCGTTTCAGCACTACTGGGAGCTTTGGTCTTTACGTCTCATGTCCCTCCACAGCAGTGTCCAAGGTCAGGCAGATCCTCAGAATGACCAGAGTGTCATTGGGGCCCCTCAGTCCAGGAAGGGCTTCAGACGAAGAGCTGCACACTGCTGACTAACCAGAATTTAACTATTTTAGAGCTCACTAACCAAAATTTCAATGCTTCCCCTGGAGATCTTCGTGGTGATGCCCAAGGCCTGGAAGAAGGAGGTCTTCTCAGGTCCAAGACCAGTGTTCTGGGCCGGCACAGTCACATCACAAGGAGCAATGGCACCAGCACGAGCAGCTGCAGGCACCTGAAAGAAAAGGAAGCAATAAGAGAAGCTGAAAGAAAGCTCATACCTCTGATCCCATGGGAGTGGCATCAGTTCCTCCCTGTAGTACTCCTCCAGGATGGAAATCAATCAGACACCCAGCAAGTTAACAGACGAGACATGTGAGAAGATAAGCCAAGGCTGCAGTGGCTGTGTTCCAAACTTTGAGGACTCATAATGATCAAGCATCCCCCAAAATGTGTAGTTTTATTTTTACTCATCACATCATAGCCCAGAAACACAGGATGAACCAATCGCTGTTACCTTATTGGCCAGCAGCATATCCCTGATCTCAGTCAGATCCTCCTTGGTGAAGACAAAGCCCACATTCCCACGGATGTGAGGCAGCAGCCTGAAGGAAAGACAACATTCTTCAGTGCAACTCCTCCAACAATGTCTCCTTCCAAAAGGAGACCCCAGAAGCATTCAGACATTACCCACTTTTCTAAGGCTGGGTTGTTCTCCAGATGACCACGAATTGCTTTGCGCATCATTGTGTTCTTCCCCATCAGCACAACAGCTTTCCCACGCAGGGACATGCGGATTTGCTGCATCTGCTTGGACCCGACGTTGTCTGCTCCCACGATAAAACATTTTGGATAATCATCCAGGAGTTGCTACAGAAAGACAAATGTGGTGACTGTGACAAGAAACCCAAGACACAGAGCAGCTGTAGAACTTCATGGCGAAGCTAAACAGACTGACCACAAGTTTGAATTTTCAGCCCCAAAGAGGTTGTGTTGCAGGTAAGAGGCCCTTCACAGAATCATAAAATGCTTAAGATTGGAAGGGACCTTAGAGGTCATCTAGTCCAACCCCCTTCTTTGCAACCTGAACAGTTCCCTAGGCAAATTACCAATTTTCCTAAATCAGCACGTTTTCCCCCAAACCTCAAAACTGCCAGATCGACATTACCTAGATCCCTCCACATGACAGGGAACCATCCCTTAAGCACGCACTATTTTTAAGAGCCCCTCCCCGCACAGACAAGCCAGGCCCATCCTCGCGGCCCCCGCCTCGACACTCACGATGATTTTCATGAAATAGTTGGACTTCCACGTAGCCCTGTCTTCCCTGGGCATCGCGGCGGTGCTCCAAGGATTGCCCGGCGGGTTTAAAGACGAGATGGGACCTGTCGGGGAGAAATGGCTCAGAGAGGCCGGGGCTAGGACCGGGGCCCGGCTGGGACTGGGGCTGGGGCCAGGACTAGGACTGGGGCTGGGGCTGGAACCGGGGCCGAGGCCGGGCCCTGCGGAGCGCCCGCGCCACACGCACCTCCACGAGGGCTCCGGGAAAGAAGGGCCGGA
>JAUBOD010000633.1:10553108-10564790 GCA_032353885.1 Nothura maculosa | reverse complement strand
AGTGTTTGTGTCACAGTCTGGAGGATGAAATGACCCCAGGGGGGCAAATCCAAGCGTGTCACCTGTTGCAGACCTGCTCTGCTCCTCTCGCATGGGAAGGTCCTTCCCCACGTGTTGCTGCTGCTGTGCAGTGTTTGTGGCTCATCCTGGACGGGCTGCCAGTGCTAGTTCTGATCCCCAGCTCCACATCTACTAGACTTGCTTTCTGCTCCATTTTCCTATATTTCCTGCTGTTTTTTTTTTCCAGCTCCTCCCTAATTACATGCTCAAATGTAACCTCCTTTATATCCCAAGTTCTTTAATTCATAGTAGTATTTTCTGTGACCTGCTGTCATAGAAACTAGGGCTTTAGAGGACCTCAGGAGCTCATGTAATCCGTTCCACCTCAAGGGAAACCTCTCGAGACCAACCTTGACAGACTTTGGTCTCACCTACTTTTAAAAACCTCCAGCAGTTCTGCTTCCATGGCCCCCTGGGTGACCAGCTTAGTGCTAATTAATCACTAATTTAACATTTTTGCAGAGATTCAGCCTCCTTTTCCCTTGTTGCAGTTTAAGTAAGATCCTCCCCTCCAAACGCTGCTAGAAGAGCCAAGGCTGTTGCCAATTCCAGGGCTTTTCTACTCGCATCTCTGTGGCCTGTGCTTCTAGTTTCAGTATCTCTTCTGACCTTGATCTCTTGACCAATAGGTCGTTTGCAAATCTGCAGATTTGACAAAGTGCTCTGCACGTGTTGTGTTTTAGATCTGTGTGTCTTTATATCTGCTGAAATCAGAGCCTGGGGCTTCTCCCTTGCTGGGCTGCCGTCGCAATCCCTGTTCTCTCCTTGTGCTCTGCTATCAGGAGCCTATGAAGAGCCTGCCCATGCAGCAGGAGACCAAACTAGGCTGCTCTCAGCCTTATCTCTGCTTAACACATAGGCTCCCTCTTCATTTCAGCATCCCCTATAGCGATACTGCGCAGGCATTTAATCTTCTCCTGGGCTGCTCTCAGGCAATACCTCAAGTTGTCTGTCTCCCTATCTTGTTTTTCCCCTTTTGAATTAGGAGGATCCCTCCTCTTGGTGATTTGTCTGTTATTGTGTGTGAAAGCTGCTCTCAGCCAGTGACTGGCTGGGGCAGCAGTCATCTTACTGTGATATTTTTAAAGATTTCTGCTAAAATGCTTCTTTTTTCATTCCCACTGCTGCAGTTTTAACTCTATGAAGCAAGTGGGGATTAAGTTTGTGAAAGATCCCATATGAAGAAGGTTTCCCTTGTAACTTGGACAGCCCCTTAGCAAATAAGCTGGCATTGGACATTTTCCGACTTGCAGGTACAAGCTCGGAGCCGGGAATGAAGCCAGGAGGGGCTGGAAGGCAAAGCTGTGGGGACATGTTCAGTATCCAGGTGGGGGCCAAGAGGGCAGCTGCGTTGCCTTGCATTCCAATGTGCTGATCCGTGGAACAGCATTGGCATGAGCTTTGGGAGCTGCTGCTTGCTCTCCTGGCTGTAGGGAAGGGGCTGAGGTGATGGCAGGGAAGAAGGGGTGAGTCTTTTCAGAGTATTTGTGTGATTTGGCTGGTTTTGAGCAGGTTGGACTCTTGCAATCTGGACAGTTTCTTGTAGTTCACTGTAAGGGACTCGAATGGTTCTGCCTCTGGTAGCTCTGAAGTTACCTAGTCCAGTCCTAGTGGTGTTCTGGTTCCTTCCCTTTCCCCGCCCTACTCCCCAGAACAGTTAAATTGCCTGTGACTTGCATTTAAAACTCTATTTTCTCACTATTTGGGGGCTTAATGAGGTGGAGGGGTAGGAGCTTGGAAACAGCTTCACATTTCATACACTAATGAATTTCCCAGCATTTTGGAAAGATTGTATCTAACCTTAATATAGTAATTTCCAGAGTTTTGTTTATGCTGAAGTTAGCTAATGGTGGGATTAAGAGGAATGAAGAGCTAACAGATTGCAAATGAGCTAATGAAGATGATTCTTCTGGGTAAAGAGCATGACACGATTGTGACGTGCACTGAAATGCTGCAGACTGAGCGTCACCAGGGCCACAAGCTGGCAATGGGAATTCTCCTTCTTGCCCCATTTCAAACCTGTGTTTGATTTCAGGTGCAGAAAAGAGAGGGTTTGCAAGGACCAGAAACAACTCGGAATCCACCAGAGCTCCCCAGCACTTCGATAGGAAGAGACAACTCTCCGAGTCGCAGGCAGAGACAATGAACAATTCAGACAGCAGAATAACTCCTAGACAAGCGGGAACTCCCCGAGGTATTGAAGCAGAGTGCGTGCGCGCTTCTGGAATAAGCTGCCTTGGAGCATGTGCTCCGTGCTATTAAAAGATGGGCTGGGATGAATGGTCTTAGCTCCAAAGTGAGCTGTAGAAGCCTGAGTTGTTTGTAAAAATAGGACCATTCCAGGCATGTTGGTATTCTGAAGTTGGGAGCCAGTATTTCTGGGCAAACTGTTCTCAAAAGTTCAGCTTTGAATACGAAACTTCTGTACAACTGCTGTTAAAACACAAGCTTGGCTGGCAAGGTAACTGTTATGGATTTCTGTTTGCAGGAGGAGCCTATGGTGGTGCCCTGACCCCAGGTGATAGAAGGAATCGAAACAAACCCACTCGAGGGAGGAAGAAGAGTATATTTGAAGCCTACATGTCAAAGGAAGATGTTTCAGCAGGACTGAAAAGGGGAGAGCTGATTCAGGTGCCTGGAATGTAGAATAACCTTGCTTTTATGATAAGATTTTGGGAATTATAGGCAGAAATGTCATTTGGTTGCATGTCAAAGAATGGATGTGCCCCTTGGAGGTTTTAGAGGAGAAGGATTCTTTTTTTTTTTTTTTTTTTTTCTCAGGAGGTTCTAGAACTGGAATGAAACCTTTCCTGTTCAGCTCAAGTCTGACTTTTAGCTTGACTGCATGTTGGGAGAAAGTCCCGATCCAAGGATGTGATTCCTTGTAGAGTTCTCATTGGATGATAATGGTGAAGTCATTTGCTGTGCGATGATGCTCTAAAACATAGGAGGGACTGGGAGAACTCACCAGAAATGAAATAGCAGTAAAAAAGCATTCCCTGGCTCTGTAAGAGTAAGTAACGAGTGTCCTTAGAAAGATATTCCATAATGAGGAATTCCTCGTGGAGAAGTTGATTAGTCCTCAGCAGCGAGGTGCAAATGCTCCCCCTTTTCTCTTGGGTCTGCGTTTTTATCATCTCTTTTCGGAAGTCTCCTTCCCACAGGAAAAGGGAGAATGGTGATGCTGGTGCTGCTGGGGGCTGATAGAGCTCTGCCTCCCAGGGCATTGCAGCAGTGTTGTGGACTACAACAGGACTGGTTGAAATAACATAGAAGAGCCAGTCAGTCATGCCAGATCCTTGATTTACTTGTGTAATGCTTTTACACTTCCATAAGCTGATATGTCATGTCAGACTATTGCTGCTACCTGAGAATTCCCTGGAAATGTGAAGTCCCAGAGGACCTGTGCTTGCATACAATTTCAGCCAAAGAAGCCCTAGTTCTGGTAAATGACTAGTATCTACTTCAGGTCATGTGCTCTGCAACTGGAAGAGTCATGTGCTTTCTTATTTCATCCCGTTTCACATTTCAGGGAAACATCTGAGTCTGTAGAAGCTGGATTTGATCACTTGGGTCTGAGGGTCAGATCATGAGCATCCCAGCTCAGTCTATCTCACCCTGAACTCATTCATCCTCATGATCTCACCAGGATTGTTTGTCACTGCAGATTTGAACGGGATAGGTGAGGTCCTGAAAACAGTTGCAGTGGATGGAAAGATATTGAGGACTGCTGTTGTGAAGGGGGGAAATAGGGATTAACACAACAGGTTTTTGTTCACTAAGAGCGTTGAAACGGGCTGTTGTGGTGACCTGCAAAAATGCATCCCAAGAAGCTGTGGCAGAGACAAATCTCCGGGTCTGGCTCTCATGGACCCAAACAAACTCCAGGGCCAGCCAGTCAGGATCCCGACCCTCTGAGCAGGGGAGTCCCCCAAGGTATTTTGGAAACATGAGATGTGCATGTGTCTGAGAACATGATTTCTTATTGAGGTGGGGAGGAAACCTGCAGCTCTGAAGCTGTTGTGGCCTCTAGCAGTGGAGTTATTTAACTAAATAATCCTGTTAGCCCTAACCAGGGATCTACTGGTAAACCTGGGAGATTTCCAAGGTAAAACAGGAGTGTCAGGAAAATCGAGCAGCCCTACTCAGGAGCAATGAGCGGGTTATCTTTACGGCTGCTAAAATCTGTCAATAGTAGTCGTGGCGACGTTCTCTGTTTGATGTAACCCAATTTCTCAGTAAGTAGCATGGAGAAAGGTGCCCAGGAGGATTCCTGCATCCACTTAATCCTGGGGCGTGTGTAGGAGTGAGCGCCCTTCCATAGGAAGGGGCATTTTGGCGCGGGTGCTTCCGAATGCATCCCACCCCGTGACGCTGCCGGGAGCAAACGCCGCCGGCATCCGGCTGCCCGACGGCGCAGGCCGGGTGGGAGGGAGACAAGGGGAAACAACCTCCGTGTGGCGACGGAGCCGCGCGGCCTTGGCTCCGCGCGCCCCATGAAGTCAGGGTGTGCGTTAGGAGCGGCGACCCAAAGGACAGCGCTCATCGTGCAGCCAGGAATCCGTTTCTGCCCGCCAGGAATCCGTGTCTGCCGCTTCCAGTTTGTCCCAGCCCTCCCTGCTGGGAGGCTGAGGCGGAAGGAGGATGCGCAACGTGCGGAGGCGCTGGGGCCGCCTTCGCCCTAAGCTGAGGTGGTGCTTTGGAAAGAACCTGGGAATGTCTTTGGAAAGACAGTGCACCCGTGGATGTAATGGCTGGGGTTTTCCTGGTGGTCCTGGATTGCTTGTTTACAAAGCTGGCCTTGGCACGGTGGGTACGTATTTGACCTGGGGCTTTCTGCAGTGTTTCTCACACAAGCCAGGCAAGGCCTGCATGTTATGCTGGTTGATAGGAGCTGCTTGATTTGAGATGCTTGACGTTTAGGCTGAGTTTTTCCTGCTGTGGTTCTAGCAGAGCAGCTTGAGAAATCACGACCTTGTTGTGTTTTGCTGCAGGAGCTTAGTAAGGTTAGAAACTTTTTCTGGCAACTGTGTTTGAAGCTGACCTGCATCATTAGAAGATGTTTTAGAAACCTTCCTGCAGACCTTTCTCTTCCTTCCAAAACACCGGCCCTACTGACATAAAAACACTGATAAATATAGCAGCTATTGTCTGCAAGCTATTGTAAAAGAATACAGCGTTAGTGTGACATCATGAGACTCTGCAGCCAGATCCTCAGCCCCTAATACACATATGAGAACAGTTGTTCGTTGCAGATGGGGAGAGCGACTGGTTCCAGATATGATATCACAGCGTGAAATGTACAACATTGTAAATACGATTTTCATAGGCACAGATAATAGGGCCCATCTGCTTTCTAAGATAAACTTTGGGAGTTCCTTGCTTGAAGGAAAGAGCTAAAATATTTTAATGTGCCTTGACGTAAGAATTCTAATGCTGGTCATAATGAGATGGGACATAGGAAAGGCAGAGGTACCCAGGGCGCTGGAAGTGCAGCAAGGCTCTGCTCTGTGTATTTGCTTGAGCTGAGTGTCCTTGTGCTCCTTACACTTGGGTTCCTTACAAACCAGGGATGCAAAGCCTGGTTTTTCACGTGCAAATTGGACATTTGCACCTGGCTGATTGAGAGATGTCCCAAAGGAACCAAGCGGGTTCTCCAGAGTGACACAGATACCCCTCATCTGCTTCATGTTGCTGGATAGATTCTGGATATGGGCATTATTTCACTCTTTTCGCGCAAAGCAGCCATCCCATTTTATTTATTTCCTCACTTGGATCTCTCTGTAGCAGCTTCATTTCCTGCTAATTTGGGGGGAGAAACTGGGGGAAAAGCCATGGAGTTTTCCATCAGAAGGCACTGGTGCTAGTAGAGGCTGATGGCAGCAGGGGAGCTCTCCCTTTGCCTAACCATGAAGTATTCCCAGGGTTGAGCGGGGGTCCTGGGTAGCACTTGCCGTGTGGCCGGAGTGCACATTAATATCTGTTAAATAAGGTCTAAAATAAGACACTGCTGAAAAGTACCCAAATAAAATTTCATGAATAAAGAGCATGGGGTGCTGGGGATTCCAAACATAAGCAATAAATACCTAAGCAAATCAAACCAACAGAAAATCTTTGTAAATTTGCAGATTCTACCTTCAAGGCAGCAAGGCTTTCACATGCAATCAGCTTTATTTTTCTATTGTCTAAGTGTTTCCCAGAATACATAACAAATACTGTGTGCTGCAGTAAATGTTAACGAAGCAATTCCTGTGAGAGGTTTCTCTGATTGCTGAACACAGAAGTGCAAACAGATGGAATCTATTCCTATAACAATTTGGCCAACGTTATTTCAAACATACAGATGAAGAAAGTTTTAAATTCAGAGCAAACCAAAAGCCTCCATGAAGGCAGGTGCCTGGTTCAGAGCCGTGTTCCCAGAAGAATCAAAAGTTGTCCCGTTTAATGGCCACCCGAATTGCAGTTCCCAGGCCCCTTTTAGGGTGGAAAAGGCACTTTTGCAGAGCCTGTAGTTCACTGGCTCTGCTTTTCTCTTGTTAACTGTGGTGTTCCTCAGTGCAAGCAGAAAACGGGTTGGTTTACTTTGGAGGGGTCCTAGGTATTTGTTGCAAGGATTTGAATCTTGAGTTGGCAGATAACGAAGCTGAAATAGATACACCCAGGGCTTTCAGATGTTTTCAAAATGGTTTGACTTTAAAAGTGTTTAAACAGTATTTAATCTTTTGGACCTTAAATGTTTGTTTTTGGAAAATCCTTTCTATTCATCTTTGAAAATGTTCTTTATCACTGAGTTATTGCTACTGTGTCCACTGGAACAGGCAGAGCCTGCGCTCTCACCACTGCCATGCTGCTTTAGCAGCTCAGCTTCTGCCCTCTTTCTCCTGCCCTCCAAAATAAGCACAATGAATACTTTCCCTTTCCCAACCAGAGCAAAACAAACTGTTTCGGACTGTCAGTTTGTTAATGAAGGTGCTGAAATCTTGAAAGTCGGGAGAAAATGTGCAACGGGAACAGCAGGACTTGGATCCCCAGTTCATCCAGTAGCAGCAGCAAATGAATCAACATCTCTTTGGTGCCTGCCTGCAGTAGATCAGCTTAAGCCTGTCATGAAACTGCCTTTTGGCTTGAAAGTGCTCGGATGCAAAGTTGACAAGAGTTGTTCTGTATAATGGAAATGTAGATGCATCTCCGGTGTTTCACAGTAGATATATTACAGCTCTCTAAATTAACTGATCTTATATAAAGTTAATAAGATTCATGCATAATCTTTCTTGTTCTTCTCTTTTTTTAAGGGGCCCTTGAGAATAAATCCTAAGAAATACCACGAAGCCTTCATTCCATCTCCAGTAAGTGTAATTATATAATGCTTTACAGTCCATAAGTGAAGGTATATTAAGATACAAGTTATGCTGTTTATGAAAGGTCACTCGGAGGTGAATTAGTTGGGAATAAATGAATGTTGTTTGGATTTTTTTTGTCACATTTTCCCAAGCAAATCTTGTTTTTTCATATGACAAAGAATGTCTTTAGCTTGTGCTGAAATGGGGGATACAACTGCATCTAGAGAAGCCAGCTGAACTCAGGTTTGAGGACCACTAGATAGTGTAATTGAAAACCCTCGGTTTATGGCTACAGAGGTTTTATAGATTTTCCACTGATTTAAGTTAATCTTCCCTAAACAAATATGCTCTCCATTTTCGATCTGCTGCATGAGCTAATTTGAAAAGTCATTCCAAGAGTAATGCACGTGATTCCTTTTCATGTGCCCACTTTTACACTCAGTGTGTGTTGGTTGGCTTGGGATGTGCTCACATGGGATTGGTTTGTGCCTCTCTTCTTACTTTGACAGAAAAGAAGGGCTTTTGCAATTTCAAGGACTTGCAGCAGAGAAGTGACCTCACAGCTGGCACAGCCCAAGCTTTTAATCTGGAACTGACTTGGGCAAAATGTTTCTATCAATGAGAGAGCGAGTTTCATATTGAAATGTTTGTTGGTATGCAGGGGGAGAGCACAGGGCTGCACTGAGTGCAACTCTGAGACTGATGTCCCTGCTGCTGCCAGCACTATTGCTTTGGAGTTTGGATTGAAAGTCTTGAAGTTTATGGTAGTGTCATTTTGTGTTGTTCGATGGGGATAATGCAGTCTCCTTCCAAACAGAGGTGTATGAGGTAGATTTTTTAGGATTAACTGGAGGAGCAAGTGCAAACCAGCTCTTTGGTATCTGAAGGAAGCAGTACGGACTGTGTAATGTGGCAGCAAAGGGTAGGCAAGTGCAGGCTGTGAGACACTGTCCTCAATTACAAAATGCAAGGTTAAGTGTGATGACTGTCTAAAGATGCAGGTTTAATTGGCTATGAGACTACAGCCCTAATTCCCCCTAGTGCCCAGCTATTGCCTCCTGCAGGAGCTTACTGCATGTGGGAATACGTCTGCAGGAGGAGGGCTAGTTGAGGTCAATATCCCATTCATCCTTAATTTTTCTTTCATTTATGGAGCTGAACCAGCCTCATCTCTAATCACAAGTACAATCAACACTTGGATGAAGCTGAATGTGGCTGGTGTGGACAAGTCGTTGTAAGGGGAAGGACTTCAGCAAGTTTATCCTTCCTATCTGCACATTATCCTCCATAGAGCATTACTTGCCACTGAGGCCTTGGTGTTCTGCAGGGCTTCCCAGCATTGCCAGATGATGCAAGAGCAGCAGCTGTTAAAAATCACCCTTTTTCTCCTGCTGTTGACTAAGGCTCTGTACCCCTTTCTGTTCAGTTCTCACTTGGCTACAGCCTCGTGAAGTTCAAATCCAGCAGCTGTTCACCTTTTAACACCAGAAGTGCCAGGGAATTTCTTGCTGCAACTGTGCTCTGCTTGTCTCCCTGTTGCACAGAATTGAGTGGAGGACCCAGGGCCTTTCTCTCTCAGTGAACGGGCCCAGAGCCCTGAACTCTCTACCTCATGTGTTGCCCTCTCTGCTCACAGTGCTGTGATATTTGAAATTGTGGCTTGGTCGCTTTGAAGGGTGAGGTTCCTGAGCATGAGCGAGGAGCATCTCAGGTGGCTGAGCTGCAGTTTTGGAATGTGCTTCCTGAGTAGATTGAAGTAGATTCCGTGATTCTGTAGAGGATTTCCAGGTGTTTTTCATGTTGGATGGGATAGAGAGCACTGCTTTATTTCCAGAAGCCCCTGAGGAATGAAAGCACCTTGCTGCCTGGCCAGGGCTGTCCAAGTCCTGAAGCTATTGCAAGTGGTACACTGTATGAGCCAAGGGGCACTGAACTTTGCAAGGGAATGGGTTGCAATTAAGTGCTTATTTGATTGCTGAGTAACTGAAAAGAGCAACTGTGCAGGCTGCAGAGCTGGACACTGAAGGAAGAAGAGGGGTGTACAGGTGTTCTTGCAAGTGTGCAACTTCACCCAATAATCCTGAGGCAGGAACTCAAGGCACAGAGATAGTTCCATTTGGGGACAAAAATAAAACTACTGGCTGAATTCTAATCTCTCATGTATGAGACAGGGAAATTGATTGCTGTAAAATTACATTATATATCTTATATATGTTACATATATATGTGTGTGTGTGTGTATATGAGCATTTTAAGATGAAAATAAGTGCAACTCAAGACAAGACTTTTGCATAGTACAGACATGCGGATTCAACTTTCTAGTGTGACACATTGGGTGCTTATATAAGGGGGGAGGGAATGGCCTTGTCTTTTTCTTGGACAAAGGAGAAAAAAAAGGAAAAATTGTAGAACAATAAAAATGTCACAAATGCAGCCTGTGACTGCGACCAGCAGCTACATATACAGATATTGAAAACACAGACAAAAACGTTCACTTTATTTAAAAGCAGCTTTGAACTTTTCATTTATGTAGTAGGGTTTAGGTCAGGAGTTGGAAGAGAAGGGAGAGGGTGGGGAGAAAAGAATAAGACCATGTGTAAAAAATCTGGCTTTTTGAAAAGCACAGTTTCCAATTTGAATTATGCTGGTCCAAGAGGCTTTGCAATTTTTCTGCATCTTGTCATGGGAGGCAGCTTTCGCACAGCTGTTGAGCTGCTGCTGCTGCTTTTCTTTCTAAGAGTAATTTGTTTTCTTGGAAGGTAGCCCCAGTTTCACATCATGGCTTGGTTCTGCCGTTTTATTGTTCTGGTATCTAAGCAGAGTAAGATATTTATGTGATATTAAGGCCTCATGTTTTCAGATTATAAAATAAGTTTTTCTTGGAGGCTGAATATACGGCTATTTCTGATTGGATTTACTCAAGCATTTGATATTCAGGAGGGTGCAACTGAAGTCACTGGAGTTGTGATTAAGATTTTATTTTTCTTGAGGCTGTTTTTTGTTGTTGCAAAGAAAGATATGGAAAGCTGTAGCATAAAGAAACTTTTCCTTTTTGTATCTCAATTGTGAAATGATAGCTCTGTGCAGAAAAACTGTAGTGAGTGCTCAAGTTGATACTAAATACTCATGCTGTTTGACATGTTCATGGCACTGTAAACAGCCACATGGAATTCTCCATGTACTCAAGTATGAGGAAACGGAAATGAAAGCAGCAAGAGCCCTGCAGATAATTAGCCAAAAAAGGACAAAATTGGCAGTCATTTAAAACCCCAAGCCTCTGTGTTGACATCCTTATAAAGCTTCATCTTTATTCATCCCCGTGAAGAAAATCTTCCAAATGAAGTCTAGATTAGCAGAATGCCAAACATTTCTAGGGCAGATAGTCATGGGCTGCTCAGTTGGTAGAGGCTCCCATGCAAGGATGTTACTGCAGGGCAGCGAGAGAAGCTGTCCTGACGTGTCTCTTGCCATCAAGGGTCTGGTTTGCACTTGCCCCTGGAGTCCCATCCTTGAATTGATCCTAGTAGTAGTGGTGCCCAAGCCACGATAGGTTGCGGTACCTTGTTTAAAAAGGAACCTTGCCTGCTTTGGAAGGTGACGTGTGGATCTTTGTGCTGCTCGTCCCTTCCACACCGCTTCCCAACCTGCTCTGGAGAGCAGCTTGCAGAGGGATTGTCCTGGCAACATGTTCTGAACAAACTGAGTTTCTAGATGGCTTGAGGTGGGCACTGAATGTGAGGAGAAAGGTGACTGCAGAAAACTGTTCCTGCAGTAACTGTAGAGGATCTGAGCAGCCTGTGCAGGCAGCACATTTTGAAGCCTTGGCTCTGTCTTCAGTAAATCCTGGGCAACTACCGTGTTGGCACGGACTCCCAAAGGAGGCTGTTTGCTGAAAGACGTTGCCTCTTGGAGGGCATGTGATGAAACCATTTCATCTCCATGCACAACTGCAAGATGTTTGTCTCCCCAGGGTATGTGTCTTTCTTTTGATGATAGTGTTTTAAACTTCCTGACAACCATAACTTAATATGTTTTGTTGTGGTATTTCTTTTTCTTCCTCTTTCTCTAGGACGGGCATCGCGATATCTTTATTGATGGAGTGGTTGCTCGCAACAGAGCCTTGAATGGTGATATCGTGGTAGTGAAGCTGCTGCCCAAGGAGCAATGGAAGGTCAGTTCAGTTTGTTTTTCTGCGATTTTTGACAAAATTGTGTGTTGTTTTCTTCATTTACAAGTAGGGTCTAAGCCAAAGAATAATTTCTTACAAATGAGATCAGCTAAA
>JAUBOD010000633.1:10541225-10553008 GCA_032353885.1 Nothura maculosa | reverse complement strand
GAGCCATCGCTAGCATGTGGGTCCTCAGGCCATGGAAAACCATCTTGTTCCAGCTCCAGATCTCATGGAGCATCTTTACCCACATGAAGAATGTGCAAAATAGCTGGAGGAATCCAGGTGTGGAGCGGCCTGTTTTTCATTTTTAAGTCAGAGTTTCACTCACTTGGTGTTTTTCTTTCACAGATGTAGCTCAAAGTCTTTTCAGGTATATCTCTAATCACCTTTAAGCATAGAAAGTTCTTTTTTTTTTCCAGTTACTGGGAGAAAGAAGCTACAATTAGTGCCTGTAACTTGGGAATTTAGATATAAACAGAATTGCCATAGATTATATTCCAAACAAGATTTTTGAATTCTTCATGAGAACTTAATTCTTGTATGTCCTATGCATAAAGGTAATAGGGACATTTCAAGCAGGGTGGGAGTTGATTTAAATTCTCACCTCTCTGCCTTTGTTTCAAGCTGCATTATGTGGTTTCAGGCTTGCACATGCAAGGTCTTCAGTTTAGTTATTCACTGAATTTCTTAGTTGCCCTGTCTAAATCTGACAGCGATTGGAATCATATTTTGAAACACTGTAAAGCTTTTCTTATAAGAAAAACTGCCTGTGCATGTACTGATACATGTAAGTGTGAAACTACTTTCTTTAGCTGTTTGAGCACAAATCTGAATTCATAAGACCTATAAGTCTGGATCATCAAATCCATATGCATAAATTATTGTTGGAAGAACGGAATAATTGGGGTTTTGGAACATTTGCCAGGCTCTGCCAGCACAAGGGCTTCTTTGCAGCTTTCGTGTAGGTTGCCTCATCTGCAAAGCTTCCTATTATCGGCTTCCTATTATATCACTGTCTCTTAACAAATATTTTACTTCTCTCATTTCCTTGTGCTTTCGTTATCTGCAATAGTAATATTCTTCTAAGAATAAATAGTAATTTTATAAGAAGAGTTTGGAATATTCTCCTAGTTCTAGGCAAATGCTGAAACTACTGGAGAGATGATGCAAGGAGGCACTTCAGAAGACATTTTTGGAGTATGATTATGAATTTTCTGTGGTGAGTTCAACCTTGCCATGCTGGAACATGCCGGTCCTGTTTGCTGCCACACAGGTGTTGCCCTGTATCATCTCCTTTTTCCTTTCTTGCCATCAGCAACTTGATCAGCAATGACATTCCTTTTCCCTTCTTCCCGGAGTCTCTTGTTATGCACTCGTGTTCATATTAGCTCTTTGGGAAAGGTGCCACTAAGTTGCACTGAGAGATACAGTCTTTTGCCAAGTAATTCACACTGATTAATGATAAACTGTCACAAGCTATTTTAGGTTCTTTTCCATTTGTTCAATCTCACGCTGCTGCAAAGCTGCCACATGTAGGTATCTTAAGGGTTTTCTTCTTCCCATTTGGCCTTTTTTAGCAAACTGAAGAGCCTCCGTTATTTCCTTGAAAAATATAGATCAAATGTATGGTATAAGTGATGCTCTCTGAGGAGACTTTCAGACTCTGCACATATTGGTTTGGTAGGATTGAGATTTGCAAAATGATCATTTTTATGATTCACTATTCTCAGCTCATTAGTTTAAGCTCCTCTGAGAATTGAGCTGTGATTTAGGGTTTTTTTTGCTGCTAAACCTGTGTCTTGGATGAGATAAGGCTGTTAAAAGAGCAGCCTGATGGATGGATCTGTCTCTTCCTCCTTTCAAGCACCCTGCGTGGGCCCCAGGTATTTTGGGTGAGCATCCTTCGTTTTCTAGTTGCAGATGCTTCCTGCTATGGACTTTCCAAGCACGAAGCCCCAGTGCTTCCAAGCTGGCAGCACTTTAGCTGGAAGGTCACTTCAATTTGCCCATGTGTAGGAGAGGAAGGGGGAAATGTTAGTGGTGAAACTAGGGATTTGGGATGCAGACATCTGTAGGTTTGCAGGAAGCTTCGAGGATGCTCTGAGTGCCCAAGGAGTCGGTCCTCTGGAGTCTGAGAGCCCCGGAGAGGGATATTCCCTGGAGAGCAGTTTCCACAGGGACAGGCTGGTTTCTGCTGAACTTGAAGCAGCAGTGGCATCTCACAGGCAGGTATAAACAGCACAGTGGAACATAAAGGAATGTCAAGGTATTTTAGTTGTGCTGTTAGGCTTTTATGTAATATCTTCTAGAGAGAGAAAGCAATATTTTCTTCGTCCAGCCTTCCACTTCCTGGCTCAGTATTGGGAAATTTGTCAGGCTTGAATTTCTCAACATCATGTTCTTCCCAGTGTGCACATCAAGTAGTTGGATGAGCTACTGTGGCCTTTCCTGTGCTTATTCTGCCTGGTCTTAAAGCTCCATTTGTTCATACATCCTCCGGGAGAGCTACTTGCTGTTCAGTGATGATCAGTTTGTCAGTTCATATTTCTGTGCTTACTATAAGTTCTGATCAAGAGCCAACAATTTCAATGTGGCACCAGTTGCTTGAGAAACAGACGTTTTTGTCCTGGAATTTTGTTATCTTGCACTCCTGAAGAAGGTAGCCCGTGGGTTCCCGCCAGAGTTGAGTGGTATGTATTGCAATGACCACATTTGGAGGCTGTATTTCAGAGTTTCTCTTCTGTCCTCTTGCCTTACATCTTGGGAATATTGAGGTACTATGGTAACTTTCAAATATTTAGCTTTTGCAAAATAAGGTATTTGACTTAGACTGTTTTTCCAGGTATTTAACCTATTCATAGCTTATGAAGTCAGAGGGATCATTGTCGTCTTCCTAATTCAAGCTGTAGCATTTTCCTGAATTTATGCCTTAATCTTCTGGACAAACTTCATGATTAAAGATATCCAGTGATGAAGAATATACTTCAGTCCTTGTTAATTACTCTGATATCCTTATTAATTGCTCTGATAAAGAAGAACTGTGCTTGATTCCTTGACCATTTTCTTCCTTGTTTACCTTCCACCCATCGGTTCTTATTGTGTTTTATAGAGTTGTGCTTACATCAATCTCAGGAGCTTCAATTAGACAGTGACATAATTACTGGAAGGCAAAAAATGTTGATATGATTACAGCAATATTTCTGTAGCTCATCAAGAAGGAAAGCAGAGTGTCAATATAAAATACACAACTAACCTGTGTTTTCTTGTACTCTATTTTTTACTGTTTTACCTTCTTAATTGTCAGAAACAATTTAATTTCAGGTGTCTGTTTTCTTGCTTCTTGCAAGATGCGATTTCCTTGATGGAAGGAAATAGCATAATAGGTCACTTGATATCACTTGGGAATTAGATTCCTGGCCCAATTTCGGGTGCTTTTAGAATAGTAGTTTATAACGTGGAATGTTTTTCATGACAACCGTCTCATGCGTTGCACGCAGTGCTTGAAATTTTAGAGTCTTAGTCTGAAAATAGTACCCAGGCAAGGACTGGATGCTGTATATTTGCCTCATTCTGCTCAAGTTTGAAAGGAATTTTGGGGTCTGATCCATCCTGCATCTCTTGCTCCCATATGCAGGAGGTGTTTTGGATTCTGCATCTGCTTGTAGCAGTGGTATATTAAAAATAATAGTAATAACTCTAATTTCTGCAAAAATCAATGGCTGCCTATGGTATCTGCTGTCACTGCTGTTGCTTCATGAATCATTTCCTCCTCTAAGTGCTCCTTTCAGCTGGTTCTCTTGATCTTGTTGGAAGCTGTCCGAGGTCAAGGACATGGAGCTGTTGGTTTACGTATGGTGTGTGCTGCTGGATAACAAGTCCAGCATTTTAGTCATCAAGTGTCAGAAATAACAGAAATAGTCATTCTTTATAGCCCATGAAGCACATGTTCTGCTTGGTGCTCTGAGGTGTCAGATGTAATAATGCAGCAGAAGGACCTTACAGCTGCCTCTAGCGCTCTACATCAGACAAACACTTAACTTTCCATACAGAAGAGAAACCACAATTCACTTTTCTCAGCTGTGGCTCTTATTGTTATAATTACCAACCAACAGAGAAGGAAACGATCACATCCAAGCAGATGTCATTAATTCGTAGAGTATGAACAGTGCTACATATCCTGGCAAGCCACCACATCCCACTGTTGGTGTAAACCTGTGAACCATTAGCTGTCCAGAAGAGATGCTAACTTTGAGCTTGCTCAAGTGAACAATGATGTGTTTGAACCCAGTTCTCCTGCAAGTCAATTCCTCTCAAAATCTCCCAGCTGATGGAAGGATAACAGTAACTCAGGAGGGGAGAAGGTTCTTAGAGGGTTATCACAGCAATACAGCTCGAGTCTACCAATTGAGAATGTTGTTTGGAAACATTACATTCATAATAGAAGGAAAAAAAATCTGGAGAAGTCATTATTGAAATAGTAAGTGTTCTGGCATGCTAAAAGCGTTCAAGAGTAATTCATGATATCCAGGAGTAAAGTGGGAAGCCTGAGAAGCCAGCTAGGAATATGTCCAGGAAAGCAGAGCGCTAGCAGATCCGAAAGGCTGATGGATGCTGTGGGGAGGAAGGGCACTTGTGGTTTGTTTCGTTTTTTCACTGTTTTGCTTTAGTCTTCGCAGTGGCAGCTGTTTGTCAATGGCTGTATGTATATGTGTGCCCACCTTCCCCATGCTCTTCCAGAGAGGCCTCCAAACCATGAGTAGGTACAAGCTGGGTAAGCTTCAGTGCCCGCTTTACTGTCTTCTGTCTCTGGGTGCCCTTCTTTGTTCTGCAGTGTTGGGTTAGGTGGACTCTGAGCTGGCATGGCCTTTTCTGCTTTGTTCAGCTCCACATTCACTAGGTTTACTTAGAACAGTGATATAGAAGATGGGCAAGAAGAAAGCCGAGTTAATGGAAGTGGTTTTCATTGAGAGATGAAGTGGCATTAAATTTTCTTTTCTAGATATTGCTTTCACATTTTGTTAATCAAATATCCCTTGAAGGAAGTGAGACAAAATCTTAACACAGTGAGTTTTGATAGCAAGACCTGACGTGCTTTTTATGATGCCTAATGACAGAATGATTACATTGACCTCGGTTGAGTGAGATTGCAGTTATATGGTGCCATGCAAGGGATGCTTCATATTTGTCCCCTACCTCCCTCAAATATGCCAAAGGAGGCAGACAGGCAAGAGTTATGAATTAGATCCCACTATATTTCAATGCATATTCCTGGAAGAGCTACATGGAAGGAAGTGCTTGTGGGGGCATCTGAATTTACTTTAGAATTAGAGAGTCAAGCCAACATGTAATACCTGATCCTCTCTTTCTGATATTTTCTTTTTTCTTGGTTGTATGAATATAATCTAGTATAGCAAATTGTTTCCTCCAAGAGCTGACTTTTCTTTAAGTGATTGCTTTAAACTCCCTTCTTCCAAGTCTTTTGTAAATATGCACACATCACACTAGATTATTTTTAATCCAATCTCTTATATAAGCACTATCATTTAGGACTTTTCTTAGACCTTGATTCCTGTGGAATTAGTATTTCTTAGAACTGTTTGCTTTTTGCCAGTTTAGAGACTTATTTGATGATATCGCATGAGTGTTTGGAGCCTACACCTTATAAGAGAGAGTCAAGATACCTGTTGTTGTGATGGGATTGTTTTTTGGACTGTCACACACATTAAACTCACTTAACTTTTTATAAATGCTTTCTCGAAAGACTGTCCAGCTTTTTGATAGTTTTGCTTACTTTCAAATCCACGCAATTAGAAGCAAGTTTAAATAAAGCGTCCTGATGATAAAAGTCCCATCTGGCCTAGAATTTGAAGTTAGAATTATATTATGAAGAAAAAGGCTCAAGTGAACAAGGTTGGCTGCTTTGTTTTTTTAAGGAGATTGTGCCTCTGATTTAGTTTGATGGTGAAAGAAACGAAGAGCTGCTATGACAGTAAAAAAGCTGTTAATCTTCCAAATGCCTAGAAAAAGTGTTTTTGGAGAACATCCTAAGTTCTGAAGAGAAGGAAAAGTAGTACCTGTCTGTCTGCACGTTTGTTCTTGCTATCGGCTGGCAGAGAAATATCAACTGACCACAGTATTTACATATGTGGTCAAAGTTGCTAAAGCTCTGTTAACTCTCTTCCTTTATTTCCTTGAACATGTTTATTTTTCTTAAGGCCATAACTCTGAGGGAAGTGGGGAATTTAAAATACAGGTGATTTATGTAAATGGGGCATTGCAGCAAGTGGAGGTAGAAGAGCTGTAAGGATTTTTCTACAATGGATTTTTTTGGGGCAAGATGTGGGATCCCATTTATAACCAAGTGATCCTTGAAGGTAAGGAAGATGTGTTTGCAGGGCTGCAATGCCCTTAATTTGTTGGCAAGAAGTAATTGTTTAAAATAAAGTTGACCCTTAAGTCTAATCAACTCAGACTTGGTGTGCAACTGGCTTCAGAAGTTTGGGACAGTTACGCCTCCTAAATGCAGTTCCTGTGTCTTCCTCGGGCAAGATGAAGTGTAACCAGGTTGAGGAGGGCACCTGGCCTCCCGTTCCCTCCTCTCCTAGCTTGATGACATTATGGGGAGGGTTCCCTTTTCCTCGATTTCTGAAGCTGATGGTGTAACTATTATGCACATTACAAGAGCTGGGAACAGTCTATTCCTGGTGCACCATCATACAGTGGCAGGGAGCCAGTGGTTTGGAAATCGGGATATATGTGTTTGTATACAGCAATGGTAGTTATCTTACCTAACACTGCAAACATGTTTTAACAAATCTTACTTTGATTACTGCTTGGTATTATCCTACACTCAATTACCTTGCAAATCAATGTCCTGGCATCTCTGTGTCAGTATATTTATTTCTGCAACCTCTTGGAGAATTGCAAACGATTCTCTTAATCACATTTCTTGTTTAAAAGATGCCACTCAAAAAACAGAAAGATAAATTAAGATTTGTTCTGATTTTTTTTCCAAAAAAAAACCTCAGTGCTCTCAGTAGTTTTGTGCTGGACATCATTGCTCAGGCTGTGCTCATGGACGAGACACCTGCTGTGTGTTTTGGAGGTCCTAAACTCTATTGGCACTTCAGTTTCTTTCCCAACCTTACCTGGAGCCTATTAAAAAAAGATTGGATAGTGACTCTAGAAAATACAGCACAGAGAACTAGTGACCTACTAACAGTGCAGGAAAAGGCAGTCCGTTTTATGTGTCTCTGTTTTCCCACTGCGTTTCTATTCATTTACTTTTGTTTTCTCTCTTCTGTCAGGTCAGGCAGTAACTGGTTCAGAAAAGTAGGTCTGTGTATGTCTGTTAATGTCCGCTCCCCACCTCTGTATGCTAATGATTCATCCTTCTTCAGCTGTATTATTTCCTGAGGTTGAAGCTTTTCTTTGTTTTTAGCTTTGTCTAAATTATTTTAAAACAGAGAGCGCTGCCAAAATACATATTTTTAATTGAGCAGCCCTGGAAGTGTGAAAATGAAGACTTGGCACCGGCTAATTAGCACTTGTATACTTTGGGCGCCAAAAGGGACGGGTTAAGAATTCCCTAGATGTCATTCTCCGTTCTGGCTGAAAAGAAAAACCCCTTCTGTGTTTCTGCTGGATGGCTGCAGAGAGGTGCATCTCATCCTGCAGTTTTGCTGCTCTGTGGAAGTTCCCTCTACAGTGTGAGTTAGTGACTTTTCCTGATGTATCTTCCTGTTCTCCTCCTTGGGGTTTGTTGCCCCTTCCAGTGGGTATTGTCTGCTCTTGTTTGTAAGCCGAGCAGAAGCTGGCATGTTCCTGTGTTTTCTTTAATGCCTTCATGGCATGAGGTTTGTCAGGTTGCTGCTGCCTGGGAAGGACAGAAGATGCTGCAGGAGGTGCTAGGTCAGCACCTTCCCCTTCCCAGCACCTTCCCCTTCCCGTCTTCCCGCCCTGTGCATGGCAGGACAGGAGGTGGTTCAGCTAAAAGCATTTAGCCCTGGAGGCAGCTAACTCACCATGAAACCCCAGTTTATTTATTTTCCTTGAAAGTGAAAGGAAAACATCTCTGTAAAGTGAAAGGAAAACACTGGCAGAGCCCAATGGCACCTGCAGCCCTGTGGGCCGTGCCCTGCACAGCCCCATTGCCCTGGAAATGGCTGCTGCCCGCTCCAACATGGCCGCTTTCTAACCAAGCAACGTCCCTCCATCTTCGGGCTCGCAGTCTTGGCAAAGCGGCCTGGCAACTGTGGAGCTTGGAAAACGCCTCTCAGTTCAGCCGTTGCCTCGCAGTTGTCCCTTAAATGTATAATTGGCTGCTGTTTTTAGAGAGGCCGCCTGTGGTCTCCTCGCTAACTTCTTTCAACGCCTTCATGTTGGAGCATCCCGCGGGACAAGGAGCCCTCGTGTCGCTGCAGTGTTTAGGTGAGTGTTTTAGGGGTTTGATGCCACGCTGATGGCTCTGCCCGCAGGATGTCTGGCACTTGAGCTCACATCTTTGGGACTGCCTTGCCCCAAAGCTGTTCCCAAGCTTAATGCATGGCCATTAGTTTAATCTGGCTAAGTACCTTGGTTATACTTCATACAGACTCCAGCAGTGTTTGGACAGCAGCACATTACATATCTACCCTTCCTGGTTTTTCCCTCCATATTCCTGAAGTTTTCTCTGCAACTGTTTTTCTTCTTTTCCGCACAGTTGTTGAGCTGTAGATGTAGTGCATTTATCAGCTTAGATTTGCAGCTTGGAAACTTAATTTACCTTTTTATGTAATGCGTTATCAGTAATGCATGGTAATGTTTCCTGGCAGGATACGCACTGTTACAGTTCATTTGTATAAAAAATAGTGAAAGCGGATGGCTGCCCTCTTGTGTGGCTCCAAAGCTTGTGAAGCAAAAAGGAAAAATGCTGTTTGTGATACCTGAAATCACTTCAGCCCCACCATGCTGCTTTCCCAAGGGGTGACTCCTATCAGTGGCTGAGATATAACAGAGCCCAAGGACAAGGTGTGGTGGCAGCTGCACTGTCAAATAAAGGAAAGGCAGGGAGGGAGGGGGCAGCTGCCCTTGTCAGGGCAGTGTCTCCATCCATGGAGTTATTTCCTCTGTGCTGGCTGAGACCTCAGGCAGATCTTGCTAGTGGTCACAAAACCACTGGTACACACCAAAACTGCTATTTCCCCCCACTGTCTTTATAGCTAAAGCAGATTGTGTCCAGCGGTCAGCTCTTCAGTTATCCGTCTTCATCCTCCAGCAAAACTCCTTGAGGTAAAAACACTTTTTTAGTGGTGACCAAAGTGGCCAACTTTATTGACTTGGGAATGGGCCTGAGGCCTGAGGATTGTCTTTGAAAAATTAGTGGCTATGACCATAGATAAACTATTATGCTGTGCTTTAGAGCTCCGGTTCCCAAGCACTAATTTCTTTTAAGTGCTCTGTGAAAGGAAAATAATAATAAAATCTACAGTTAAACTAATTTTCTCTATCCGTGTATATGGATGGATTCTGAGGACCAGTGTTCAAGGGATGGACATGGTACAGAAAGGCAATATCTTTGTGCAGGATTTTTATAGTATTAGGAAATAGAGCTCTTAATATTTGCAGGTCCTCTCCTTAAACACTGTACTTTGTCCAACTGAGGATCAGTTACCACTTTCTAAGCTAAGTGTTTGTGAAATATTCTTTGGAATTTCTGCTTCCTCATCCTTTTGCCTTCTTCGGCTTGCCTCAACACAGCTGCTTCCTCCTGCCCCATGTCATGAATTAAATGGCACATTGTGTACCTCTCCTCAACTTCAACTTCATATAAAAGCGACAGAGATTGCACAGGTGACCCATGGAGTTGGGTGAGGAACAAGGATGAGAGCTCACACTTGGTTCTTCCCTCTTGGAGCATGTGGTGTGAAGGAGGAGCAGAGCAGCCTCTTAAGCCCTGTCTAACAAGAAACTCAGTTCTTGGGCAATGCTCTTTGCTTAGGCTGCTTTCAGCCATTCTTACAGTGTCAAGTGTTTGTCCAGCTGAGCTTGTGGTTGGACAGACTGCACATTCTAGGATTAGGATATTAAAAGTTTAAATGAAAGACATCAGCATTTTTAATTGCCCCAGGTGCTGGTTTTATTAGTTGATGCTATCTGTTCAAATGTTTTATTTCCTAAGGTTTGTCAAAATGGTATCAGCTTAAATGCCTTCCTGTCTGCTTCCTATCCTCTCCTATGAAGTGAAAAGTAATGCAGGCTTATCAGAAAACTTCTTTTTCCCAGCATGTCAGGAGAGAATATTTAGTTCCTTAGCCAGTTACACATAAACTAAAAAAAAGCATCAAGAAATTATAGCACTGGTTGTCTTCTGATACATGATTGTGAAAATAAATCTACTCATAAGCTGAGATTTTTAAACATAGTTTTGCTGGTGTTTCTCCATTGCAGAAGGAAATGCAGAATACATGAGTGAGTTTGCAATAGAAAAGCCTGGATCATGCTTCTTTCATAAATGCGAATATAGAGAAGGATTATTTTAAATTTTCACTGAAGAGGATTTAAACAATGTCTTATACATTTCACATACAGCATCTGCATACTTCTCTAAACACTGTGCTTACCGAGGGCAGTCAACCTTTTTGTGTTACAAGCTCAGAAAACTGAAATGTAATTCTACACTAAAACTTGTTCTGGGCAGAAAACTAGCTGTAGAGGTTTGTTTTGAGGCCAATATTTTATGGACAAAATTTAAGTCTGCAGTGATTTTTTTCAATTCAGTGGTGCATGTTGAAGCAGTTTCATATCATTTTATATCTATAGAAGATCTTAGCTGAATTGAACAACTTTATTTTAGAATGAAACCTTGCAAGTGTCAGATCCAGGATATGAACCTGATATGTTCAAGTTGTGCTTGGATTCTGCTTCGATTAAGAGCAAGAAAAAAGGAAAAACCCTAAGCCTTGAGGATGTGTTTAAATTTATTGGTAGTTTAGGATGTTTCTTTGGAAAAGGTAATACTCAGTACAAGCAAATACCACTAGAATCTAGTACATCGTCTAAGTGCATGTGGTAGTTCTGGTATGATAGATGAGGGAGTTAGGCCAATGATGGGAAAACTTGATTGTAATGTTGGCATTTTAGACAAGAATGAGCTGTTCCTTGTAAAGGTCAAGAGCACATAAGTATTTGTGTGGCAATTTTCAATTGCTCTAAAGAAATGAGAAAGACTTAAAATCCCAAGTAATAAGTAGTTGCATGAACTGTTCTTTCTAGCACAGTTTCCAGATAATATGCTTCAAAAATTATACTTTTCAATAATATTCTTCATTAAAGAAGAATAAGATAAACTTCCTTTGGAATTGAAGGGCTGTCTCACTGTGCCTATTCCAACATCTGTGTATTACATTACCTTCTGCAAAATACACATTCAAGTAGGAACAGTTTCTACAGTGAGGCTGATTTGTGTATTAATTGACCTTGATTCCAATTTCAAATAACTCCAGCAACTTTCTTTTATCCTTATAGAGCCTTATTCAAGTCCTTGTAGAGCTTACTGCCGATCCTGATGTGTTATTTTATATCTTGGACAGTCCTGATGCTTTAAATATTTAAGATGCATCTCTTACCAATTCATACCGCGGAGGCTGGAATTCAGGCAAGTGCTAAAGTTGTTGAGAGAGGATAAAATAAGAACCATAAAAGGTGGATGGTGTAAGTAGTAAGGTTGCTTTTCATCAAAAATGGAGGTAATTGGTCTATGCTGGGGAAGAAAAATTGTCCAGACTGTAGGAAAACTTCATATGGTCAAGCTTGGGTAGAACTTTTTTATTGTACTTTTTAGTTGTAAACTTTTTTATTGTACTTTTTAGTTGTAGGGCTGTGCATAGTATTGAAGGCTTCTAGAAGACTTTCAAGCAAGTGTACAATGTGGTTGAATTAAGAATACTAGCTAAGAATAGATGAACTTG
>JAUBOD010000633.1:10494841-10506374 GCA_032353885.1 Nothura maculosa | reverse complement strand
AGCCTAATGTGATTGTGCTTTGTCTTTCTGGATGGTTCTGATGACCTAGCCTTTGAACACGATGGCCAGTTGTAGGTGAGTCTGAGGAGCCGAGAGGGCCCAAGCGCGTGCCCATGGAAGGGGCTGGCAGTGTGATGGGCATCCCGGGAAGGGGAACATGGAGCACGTGCACAGGGCACATGTAGATACAAACCCGGGGTGTCCCAGGCATGGTGGCTCCCTGGGAGCGAATGCCTGGCTGCTGCTGGGCCATGTGCAGCTTGTGCCCTTGGGTTATTCTTGCTGCTCTTGGTGGCTGTAGAAGCCCATGAGCGATTTGCAGCCTGGCTCTCGCGCCAGGCCCTCTGTGATCCTATATGTGCTAGCTTTGATCACATGCTGTCCTGTCAGATTTTGCTCTGATGCAAGTCATCACGTCTGTGTGGCTGTGACACGGCCCCAATTAAAGTCCGTTGCACGCGTTTTCGTTTCAAGGTACTTGGGAAATGTTCCCTGGAATGCTGTAAATCAAATGTTAATTACTATTAAAACATCAGTCCTATATCAAACCTCTGGGTAAACCCCTTCATGGCTCGTAATCTAATTTGGGTAAACGGATCAAGAAAACATGGGTTTCCAGATGGAGCTGGAAAGCGTTCTGGCACTGGAAGGTGCTGCCCATGCCTTGCAGTGAAGGTGTCCGGCCACCCTCTTGGTGTTTCCCTTCCCTGCCCTTCCAAGAGAAGGGATCTGAAAGGTTGAACCTGCAATTTCAACCCTTGCTGTGCCTTTCTGGTAGGGCAACATGTTGCCTCTCTATTCAGTTCTTTCCCCAATTCATCCTTTTGGCCTTGGAAATGAGTTGAGATTCCTTTTCCTTCAAGTGTTTAGTGCAGTGCATGAGGTGCAAGCCCAGGGCCCCAGGCTTGGAGTGGTCCTTGTGAGAGCTACTGGGGTTCCTGAAGACCCATCGATTTGTCCTCACCAAGTCTCCCAAACCTGCACGAACTTTTGGGAATGGAATAGCAGGTCCTCTGGTTTATTGTTGCTGCTGAGGGAGAGGGAGCTAAACCTGATGTCTCGTTTATTTACATTAAAATAAGAATCAGTCTGGGGACCGAGCTGCAGCAACAGAGAATTATACCTAGGTGCCAAATGTACACGTATTTCTGCCATACAGTTTGTACATAAAATTGAAACAATGAAGGGAAATATCTTTTATCCTTGTTTTCATTTTTATTTTAAAGCCGGGCAATGTGAACTCTACAATTTACCGCGCCACAAAGTGCACAATCCTTTTCAGCATATTACCCAGTGTGACAGGTTTATTGCCCAGCCCTTCCCATTGCACAGAGAGGCAGCCTTGCTCCCATAAAGAAGATGGGCTTGCTTGTGCTGCGGAGATGGGGCTTGTTCTGTGGCTTTATGGCACATTTGAAGCACTGAGAGCATCTTGCTTGTCCAAATGACAAGTACTCTATTTTGGCCCCGATTTAGGAAGGTAATTAGTGCCCGTTCTCACTCATTAGAATTAAAGCAGAAGGATCAATATAATGATTGTGCATTTTATGCAGTGGAAAAACACTTATTAGAGTGGCAGTATTTGCATTGTGTTATTACCCAGCTCTTCAGTGTCGTATTTTGATGGATTTGCCTACATTTCAACTGTAATTTCCTTGCACCAGGAATGTTATCTCTTTTGTTTGTAAAGTGCCATTCATCCTAATGGCAGCGTGTAGAGCTGTGTGTGTGTGTATAAATATATATATTTATATGAAAACAACAAAGCAAAAAAAATCCATGCTGTGTGTACCTGCAGGGCAGCCTTGCAATGGGAAGGGGGGCAAGGAGAGCTGCCGTGGGGCACAGGTTCTCATGTCACATTTGGAACCAGGTAGGGAGGGCACAAGGGTCCCACTCCTTTGGATTCCTCCTCTGTGCAGGACTGAGTCCTCCTGATTCCAATGCTCCTGCACAGATGCTCACTGGGGTTTGCACTGGAGCAGATGGAAACTTCCTCTAGGCGTAACAGAGCAGCAGTCTCCTGCACACATGCGCAGATGCTTCACCAGAGATGATTAGTATGTGGGACACAGTGTTTCCCCTGTCTAGACTTGCGCCTAGCGAGCTGGCTGCCCTCCAGTTGGATGATGGACCAGAGGCTCCGTGTTAGGAGAGAAGGGACAGACGACTGGCGGCGTTCAGGCCCCTGGAATAGTCTAGAAAATGGTTGAACAGACAACCCATGGGCTCGCTGTGCCCGCCGCTCTTGTGAGAAGAGCCAGTAGGGTTCTGCAGCCCTCTGCCTGCATGAGCCTTGTTCTCTGGGGTGGAGAGCAGTGCCTTGAGCTGCCTTCTGCAGAACTGCATGGGTCTGCTGGGAACCTGCTCTCCATGCAGAGCTCGGGGAATGGAGATGATTTTATAATGGTGAGATGACAAAGGGCAAGTTCAGCTCTTTCTTTTTTGGTAGCATGGGTTCACTGCATGAAAGAGTTTGGGAACAAGCCATTTATAAACTGAGAGCAGCCTGTGTGGAGCGTTGTGCTTTCCTTGCTCCTATTGGACACTGCCGTAGTTGCTATTCTGTTTCTGTAGTTGAACACTTTTCTTCCTCTACAAAAACCTATTAATATAAAACATCATCTTAAAATGAGATATGCAAAATCACCCCGGGTTCTCTCTGGCTGGTGTTTTACATCTCCAGGAGACTGAAGTCATATTATGTCCTGAATTGCTGCCAAGTCCTCTGCCAAAACTAAGGGAGAAATGAATGGATGAAAGAGTATGAGGACTTGGTCACAAACTCGGCAACCTCTCTGGAGGGGACAATAACAGCAGGAGGGTTCTAATTATACACTTAAAGCATCATCCCTTTCTTTCTTTCTGCAGGCAGATGGCCAAATCTCTTGGACAGGCAGGGGAGATTGAGCCGGAAACAGAAGGGATCCTGACAGAATATGGTGTGGATTTCTCCGACTTTTCCTCTGAAGTCCTGGAATGTCTTCCCCAGAACCTGCCCTGGGTTATCTCATCGGGAGAGCTGGCCAAGAGAAGAGATTTAAGGTAACACAGAGAAGCCTGATCTCTCACTTTGTGAATTGGTTCAGGGTTTGGTTTGGTTTTGCTTTCATTACACTATGAAAAGGCACTAACTAACTTTGTGCTGCTACCTGTGCTAGCTTGGAAAGGGACTGCTTTTCAAAGCACCTGCACACCCCAAAGTTCAGTTACTTGGAAAAGTCTTATTTGAGGAGTAAAAGCTTTCTGGACTGTTGGCTTTCAGCACTGTTGAAAATTGAAAATTCGATGTTTGGCTCCTAATCTGAAAGCTTTATGTTTTTGTCTGGAATGTATTACGTATTTTAGTGATAGTTTTATAGAGATTTTTGGAATGCCTGGCTGATCAAATGATTCTGGACATTGTTGCTCTGAAACTGAAGCACAGAGAGAGCCCGAGCAGTGTTTGCCTGTCCAATATTCTTCACCATTCAGAAGAACTGGTGTCATGTAGAGCTCATCACAGCTCTTGATCAAGTCAGCATTTGGCAACCACCATTTCCCTGCAACCTGGCACCTTTGTGCTGTCCACCTACTTCATGTTACCCATCCTTGCAGTTCCGTGATCCTCCCACCAGCTTTCAGGAACTCCTCAATCTGTTGGGTGGTGGACACTCTGGCTTTGCCAGTCTACCCCAAAGAAATACACCTCAAAACATTGTATTAAAGATTCACCTTTTCACTAGACAAGACTTAAGGATAAAAGCGTTCAATTAAAACCTAGCCTAGCAATAAAGGAAGTTGCAAAAAGCAGAGCAATAAATGGGTTATTAAGATGCTACGGGGTGTTCCACTCCCACACTTGCTCAAGTTAGACCATCCTGTCATCTCTTGGCAGCTCTTGCTGTGTTGTGGGGGACGGATTCAGCAGTTCAATGTAATGATGGTTTTTTGCATATTGCTAAGGTAAAACAGCTTGATTCCCCAAGATAGAGATTCCCACTGTTTGCAGTGGCACTAACACTTGCATGTATATGGCGAACCCCTCTTGGTTTATCTGTGTTATTCACATGATGTTAACACATTGAGTGGATAAATGGGTAAATTGCAACTGTTTTTGTCTCTGTCTGGATGCCAGCTGGTGAATTTGGGCCTGATTCTGCACTGCAGCCTACAACCTTTTTACTGCTTTGCCTTAGCTGGGTTCAGTTGCTGTACAGTGAAGTAATTCAGGAAAGAGTCACACTTCTGCCCAAGTAGTGAGTGCTAACGCTCAGAGATCAGATCCAGACTGTAGGCTTCTAATAATTTAGAAAGGGAAAAGAAAAGCAGCAAATTGGTTTTAAATCCCAAGTTCAGAAGTCACTGGAAAGTGCTTATTTGTCCTTTTTTGACTACATTTCAGTAACATTCTCTGTTTCTTCGAACCAAGTTCTCTCCAGCAAATAAAGAGCTTGACTTGTTTCCAGTTAGACAATCATTTTTGGAAACAAATTCTAAATGCATTTCTTCTTATTATTGCTGAATACTGCACTGGGACTTATCAAGGTGATAACACTTTTGCTGTTAAGTCATTTAAATCCTTCTCTGCCCCTTCCTGACCACAGTGCATGCTACAAAGCAGATTTCCTTTTGATCCTCTCGAATATAAACATTTAACAGTCAAGGTTTTCAAGACAATTATTTGAGCTTATTTTCCTAATCCTTTTAATGTCAAGTGCCACACTGATGACTAGTCTGTGGTCGAAGCACATATGAAGATAACATGAGACTTCTCTGGCCATGAAAAGCAAATTTCAAGCAAATCTCATTTGTTTCCTCACAGTGAGAGGTTTGTCTGCCTAGAGAAAGAGGAGTTTCATTAGCAGAAGTCGCATGAGTCACTGCTGAGCAGAGTCCTGCACTGGGACACCTGGCTGCCTTCTCTTCTGGTCTCACCCATCAGACCTTGAGATTCTTCCTGATGACTGTGCAGTCACAAGGTGGCTTCACCTCACCTTTGTATTAAATGCTGCCTTTCATGTTGCCAATCAGTACTTTGTCGGTACGGTACCATGTTGGCAATCAGTACCAGGTAGCTCCTGTGCCCTGGCACAGGGTGGCATCCGATGGGAGATTTCTGATCGTGGATCTCTCAGCTGGGCATGCAGAGGAGTTGGGCCTCATGCAACCAGTGCTTGGTGGCACCTGCCTCTGCACGTGCCCGTCCTTCCTGCACCTTGTGCGTGGTGACCTGTCAGGCTGTTGGGATCACTGTAGCACACACTAAATGCTTGTGAGAGTACAGTGTGAAATAGGTGACAGTGAAAGAAAGGCTTTGAATTACCTGTTAGCTCTCCAGATAGATCATCCTGATACAGTTTGCCTGACTGGAGTAAACATAAATGACATTTGGTTTAAAATACTCTTGTCTACAGTAAAGCTTTTCCAGGTGTGTAACTGCCCTGGGAGTTCTGCTGGGTCATGAGTTACTAGGAAGTCTTTGGGATTTGGAAAGGAAACCTGAGCAAAATGTTGAGTATTTTTGGTGTCTCCTCCTTCAGAAATGACCTTCCTTTGTTTCCTTTAACCATGGACAATGACCTTTCCTTCTCAAAAGATGACTTCTGTGACCTGCAAGTCAACAGTATAATCCATTGAGTTTCCAAGGCAGAGCCTAAAGCACCAAGTTAGTCTCAGTCTAATGGAAGGATTTGTGGATGTAGTTTCAGTCCAAAATGAGCCCATGTGTTTCGCTGGTCTGCTGAGGCTGGGCAGACAAAGGACTGCTCTTTTGTTCGTGCCATCTTGTAAATATGTTCCTTGATCTTCCTGCAAGCCTTTCAGTTGTACAGGAAGCCTGTTCTTGCCATGCCTGCTCTGTTTGGGTAGCAACTGTGATCTCACCTACAGAGCCAGTGCGGAATCACTTCCAAGACATTTTTTCTTCATTTCTCCAGTAATGGCTCACAAAGAACGTTTACATAATATTTTAGTATTACTTAAGGCAGAAAAGATCCAAACTTTGTGGACAGCTTTGAAATCTTTTAGCTGATTTAACTGTCTGTTCTGCCAGTGGTGCCTAGTTTTACTTTGGACATCTGCTTTACCTTCATGGCTTTATCTATCTGTAAAATTAGATGAGAATTTCCTGTGCTCTTCTAGCCTAGTTTGTAAAAAGCACTGAAGACATCAAAGGGAAAGCACTAGACGGGTACAAGGAGTGGAGGTTGCAACAGTAAAATACAAGGTTGTATTTTACTGAGAGAATGAAATTTCATAAAATATTAGAATTGTGAGGCTGAGGAAACTTCCTTTCCTTCACTTTAAATATGATAATGCAGGTAGGACCAGAATTCGCTTTGTATTATTCAGGTTAACTGGGATTGGTGTTTCTTCATTGAAATGAGAAGGTAGGTTGAGGAGAGGAGTGTTTCGTTTGCTGATTTTGGAGCCGCATTACAGCACTGGTGTCAGAAGGAAATTTGTGACGGGTACACAGTTTCAGCCATTTTCTGGTCTTTTTGAGTGTTTCAACACGCAGTTTTCGTTTCCTTGTTTGCTTTGCCCTTGGTCTTTCAGAGATGTGGGACAAAGCTCAGCTAGTGAATAGGAGAGGGTCAGGGCAATGGAGGAAATGCAAATTTTGGAGGTGGGTGCAGCAGAGGGGAGCCCTGGAGGAGAAAGCCATTTGAGGAGGTGTAGCCAGGAATCCAAGAAACCCAAAAGCTCTTTCTAAGACTTGTTCCAAATGTTTCTAATTTCATTCATATCTTTTTGTTTCCTTTACTGCTTAACTGGGACAAGAAACTAAAGCCAGGAAAGTCCGATCATAGTGGGAAACAAAAACCTAAATATTGGAGAGAGAAAAAAGGCCCTTCTTTGCAAAGCAGTTCTGCCTTTTGCGTGTCTCCTATTGTTGGTGTTACTGTGGAAAATGTATAACATCACCCTTTTGGATAGGGCTACAGCCTGTTCAAGTAGAGATGGTTTATATAGTCTAACATGGAAGAACTTGAGAATATCTATTTCTTTACCATTTGCCTAATAATAAGTGAGCCTGTTGACCTCCGCTGGACTATTACAAATGTGAAACTTGGCACTCAAAATTGCTTGCTCTAAATTTTCCAGTTGCTTTCTCTTTTTCCATTTGATGTCATCCTGCCAACTAGTGATTTTATTATTATAAACAGGACATTGTATTCACTTTTAAGAAGAAATATGAAGCTGAAGGTAAAATTACAAACTGCAGTTTCTCAGCTGGCAAAAAGCAAAACAATGAGCTAAAAATACTGAGCAGAGAAAGGGTGCTGTGGCAAGAAACCGAAATATCTGCAAGATGGATATTGTCTGAAGAGCAGAAACTGACTTTAACCAAGGAACTCGAAACTCATGAGAATCATGGAGTGGTTGAGCATGGAAGAGGCCTCTGGGCATCATCTAATCCAACCCCTCTGCTCAAAAACAAGAGCAGCTTAATTGAGTTTTGAGTATCCCTGAACATGGAGACTCCACAACTTCCCAGGTGATGCTTCCAGTTTACTCTTACATGAAAAGATTATTTTTTTTCTTATGTTTGCATGGATTTTCCTGTATTTCATTTTGTGCTTATTGACTCTTGTCCCATCACTGGATACTACTGGATAGGGTCATTCCCCTTTATTTATTTTTTTACAGCTTCCATCAGTGTGTATAAATACACATTAGTAAGATCTCTCCTGAGCCTTCTCCAGGCTGAGCCATCCCCGGCTTCATAGCTTCTCCCTGCATGTCTAATGCTGCTTCATCAACTTAAGGGACTTCTTCACTGGGCTTATTCCAGTATGTCCATGTCTCTCCTGTACTGGAGAGCCCTGATCCTGGGTCCATCAATCAGGAGTGATGAGTGTAGGGGAAGGATCACCTCCCTCAACCTGCTCTTCAACTGTTCCTCTCATGAGGAGCACGAGTGTCACTCCCGGTTGCTGAAAGGTTGAAGAACATCCAAGTGAGGGGACAGTGAGGATGCGGAGCCTTGTCAAGGAATGATTAATGCACACTTGCTTCCCTGGAGGGCAGAGCTAATGAACTGGAGTCCTGCAGGCAAGGAGCTCAAAGAGCACAACGAAGCCTTCCACTAACGTCCAGATCTTGATGTTCTGGCTTGTGACCTGAGTTGACGCCGTGCTGCTTTGAAGGGCTGCCACCCTCTGAAAGATATCAAAGCTATTGAAGGCTAAATTGTAACTTTGGTTGCCCTTTGAGAAACGCAGCATCTTGCCTATGGTTGGTAAGGTTGGAAGAGTGGAGGTAGGTGTTTCTGCCCAGCCAGGGAGGGGAAAGTTTGTTCTTAGTACTGTTTGTAACTGGAAATCACTGGCAACAGGACAGTTCCTGTGCTGCGGTTCTGCCCACTATTTATGTCCTTCTTGACAAATGGTGCAGCTAGAAACAGGGATTAGCAGTACTCATAGCAAAGATTTAACAACGTGCTCTTTGCTCTTGATGCTCGAGGAGATTATTGGTTGGTAAAATCAGAGGTGATGATAAAAATGGCAGCCTTGAGCTGTGCAAGGGGGCTGGAGGGAAAGCAGCCTCTGAAACAGATGTCTTTTCTAGGCAGGTGGAAGATTTTAGTTTGAAATGAGCGCAAGACAGATAAAATATCATTAAACAGCTTGTTTCCTGGAGATTTTCCACTACAAAAAGCGAGTGTTAAGTAGAGCAAGGCTTACTCAGCTATAATAGGATATGTAAAAATGCTCTGCTTTCTGATGAAAACTGAGAAATGGCTTGTTTAGTATAAGCAGCATTGCTGCAGGCCTGAGTGTCATCTTGGCATAGAGCAGAGACACAAACAGGGCCAGATTATGATCTCTGCCCTGTCCCTGGGCACTGAGCTGCTCTGTGGCTAATTTAGTGGCCTCCATAGGAAGGAATAACATGCACAAAGGATGACTCAGTGGTGTGTGGGGATGTCAGATCTAGTCCCTTCCTGAGCGAGTGGCTTCCAGGAGATGTGGTGGCGGCTCCACCTGCTCTGGGTAGTTCTGCTGTCCTGGCAGTCTGGGGAGCAGTTCTCGGTCAGTGAGAAGATGTAGCATTAGTTCAACTCAGCCATTAGATTAGTTCAATACTCAACCATTTAGTAAAACTCAGAACAAGATAGTGCCCCTGTCAGGGTGATGTGATCCAGTTCCTTGCTTCTCACGTGCCGTTTTTTGATACCTCCTCTCTGTTTTCATAACATTTATACTACACTGAAGAAAGCTGCAGTTTGGGTGACACTGCTTTGTGCCACGTGGTGCTGGTGCGAGTGGCTGATGGACTAGGACAAACGGGCAACTTCACTGATTTTTTTTAATGTACACTTGGTCTTTGGAAGTACAACTTTAAACTGAATCAGTGGTGTGTATTGGTTATTGTTATTGTGTTCTGACATTGGAGACCATCGCAACTAAGCTTGCTTACACTAGGGACATAGGGTTGACAAATCCTTGTGTCCCTGATATTTCTGTGATGCTGTAGGTGAAAAATAGCCCAGACCCTTCAGATGTGAGGCCTTATCTTCCCTGGGTGCTTGTTCCTTGGTTTTTGCTGCACTGTCACTCTAACAAGAAAAGAAAACCCAGTCATAATATAGATGACACGGATGGAAATGCTCTGGCTGAGGCAGAGCTGGACTGCAGACATCACAGCATGCAATAGAAGGGGGGCAGTCCAGAAAAGACCAACAAACTATTCTAGGAGATGAGGGATTGATTACAGGGAAGGATTAACTGTTCAATGTGTGTTTGCCAACACTGAAACTAAAAGTTTGTGAAAGATGGAGTAGTTAATAGTTAAAATATGTGGAGCAAAGTGAAGAAGTGAGAATCGTTTAGGAAGGATAAAAGGAGGTGTCCTGAGGACAGAAAAAAAGGTAAAACAGAAGTAACCTTTCGTGTCCATCCTAAAATAGACTGTATCTTTACACTGCAAAAGACTGTATTGGAAACTCCCTCACTTAAGATCCTTAATGTGATCCTGGAGGAAGTCCTTGCGGGCATCTTGTCAAGAGGAGTCCAGCTCTGACCTCTGGGGGTTGGATGACCTAACGTCTCTTCCATTTCGAGCGCTGTGCATCTATGATTAAAGGCGTTTATATAATGCAAGAGCATTTGCAATTACACTCCACCTTCTTGCGTGGGATCGCGGCGGTGCCGAGACCTCATTATATTTGTGGCGCAATTACAGCCTGACTTGTTGGAGATATTGGTGGTACTTGGGCTCTCCGGCTCTCTGGTCTCTTTTATATATGTTGGCTTTTCCAATACCTTAGTTTTATTACAAGGCTGCAGTGGTCTTTATTTTTTTCTCCTACTTCTTCCTTACTTGGAGACCATAAATATATAGCGGGAATAATGGATTCTGGTTCAGCTGCCCAGCAAGCACTCCTTGGAAATGTAAATGTTTTGTGTTGTAGATGGGTAATAATAGATCAGGAGTCGCTGTCGGTTGTTCTTTTGGACCGAAGGCTGCTTTCTGAACCAAACAGGACATTAGCTGAAGCATAAATGCAGGCATATTAAAAAGAACAGTATTGACTTGAGCTAAAGCTGAGCTTTCATATGTTGTATTCCCTGCTAAGTCTTTCTAGGGCTTATGCAAATAATCTTTGGAGAGGGCAGCTTTTGCTTCCAGTTATTTTATAATTTTAGTTCATTTTGAGATTTTGCAAAAGGAGAAGGGTTTTCGGGGTATGTCATGTGCTTTGGTTGATATGCTGCAGAGCACTGAGTGCCATTGGAATACGTCAGGGCACTTCTGCTGCATGCAGCTCTTTTTTTTAACAGGTCCCTTTTCAGAATCAATCCTGGAAGCCTTAGGGTTTAGCTAAAATCTGCCAACATCAAGTGTAACAAATATAGCAGACACTGCACGTCATAGATGTCTTCAGGAGTGGGAGGTTGGAGTCTCCAGAATGTCCAGGCATTGATTATTCCCTGCAGCTTCTTCCAGTGCAAGAGCCCTTCATACCCCCAGGGTGACGGCCACTGGTGCGGTTGGTCTCGTGTTTATTGACACTTCATCACAAACCTGTGCAGGCACCGGCCTCGTCCCGGGCTTGCTTGTGCTTGAGGAACAGGGTTGGTTTTGTGGTTGCCGTAACAATCGCCCTGTTGTGTGAAAAAATGTTTGTAGCTTTCGCTGGGGTGAGTTGACGGCTCTAGGATACCCATTTCCAAATTAAAACAGCTCCTTCCAGCCCTGAGAAATCACGTCTGTTAAACTTTTCCAAGATGGAGCTCAGCAGGGCCTTAGAAACGACCTGAAAAGCGCTACGTTTCTGAAAGTGCCTTTGCTGCTTCATTCTAAAACGCCAGCTCTGAGCTGAAGTTAATAAGGGTAAGCCGGGGTGCTCAGCCTTCACTCCCACCAGGCTATTGTGCGAACTCACAAAGTGGAGAGAACAGGACAGTCTGGACAGTCCCTGCAAGAATGTAAATGCACTGCAAGCGTCTAGACATGCGGTCACTCTCGCTGCAAATATCTTAAGGAAGGCTTGCAGTGCCCAAACCTTAATAAACAAGGTGGTCGGAGCCTGCTCCCCTCC
>JAUBOD010000633.1:10445618-10456254 GCA_032353885.1 Nothura maculosa | reverse complement strand
ACCAAACCACCCCACAGCCTCCTTTATTATTATTATTTTTTTCCTGGAGAGGTTACTTTGAAGCTGGATCGGTTCCCCAAACCACAGCTTTTAGAACAGCTAGCCAGAGGAACAGATAGAAACTTGCCTTCAAAAAAAGCCATCAAGTTTGCACCAAAGCTCCTTAGCTGAAGCTGCCTAGAGGAGACCTGCTGATAAGTATCTGCCTTCTTGGCCTCCATGGTGTATAAATGAAGTGCGGGGAGAGATGCCTACAAGAAGACAGGTTAGAAAGCAACTCTTGTGTATTTGTAAAAGGAGAACACCCGGGGATGCCGATGCATCTCTGTGACAACTCCCAGGGAGTTGAGCTGCGGCTGCTGCTGTTTGGAGAGGCCACCTTTGCCAGGGCCCTTACACCTGTGAGCTCCAAACACTGCTTTGACCGCAGTTCAGAGGGAGAATTACACAAGTGGATTTGAGCTGCACCAGCTGCTGGCACTGATCTATTTGCTAGACTAGCTTGTCTCCTTATTTTCCTCACAACAGACATTCAGCTCTCCTGGTGGTTGCGAAAAGGGAAGAAGGAAGGATAGCGATGGTAAAGAGGGGTGTAACTCAAATATAAACTGGACTGCGGGTGAAACTGTCTCATTTCTGTTTGCTCAGAGCCTGTGTGCTCAACGACTGTCCTGTAACCCGAGCAGGGAGCGCTTTCCCCTATGGGGCTCTAGTGTTTAGTGTAACTAAGGTTGTTAAAATTAGATTATTGTACCTGTGTGCCATGCTGGAGAACTCACTCTGGTCCTGTTCATTGACTTCTGGCAATAAGTAAATGGGTATTATTTGAGAGTCTGGGCTTTATTTAATTAAGATTGATGGGATTCCTATAGTAAAAGGGTATCGCTGCCCCAAGAGACATAGGGATTTGAGCAGCAGGACCGTGACCACCATGGGATATGGTAGCAGTGTGCCAGTTCCAGAATACCTGAAGTTGCTTAGAATGCTCAATAAATTCACCAGATCTGCACAGAATGGCCTTTTCCTGCATTTATCTGTCTGCATGACGCAAGCAGTTCTGACAGGTTGACTCAAGTCATCCTCATTTAGCAAATAAGAAGGAAGAGGGTCACTTTATGTGCAGGATATGACATTGTATGTTGGGAACTTTCCTATTTAGTTGCAATTAATGAGATAGGACAGAAACCCATATTTTTAGACAGTCGTTTCTGCTAATGCTGTCTAATTGGATCTCTCAAGAGCCAGAGATTAATTACTATCTCCATTAAAATTTTCCCATATGAATTACAGCTGGATATAATTATGGGAAAGTGTTTTGTCATATTTCCTGCCTCGTATCTGTGTGATAAGCATTCAGCACTTCTGCTCTTGCTGGGGGGAAGTAGTAAAGGTCTCTACCCACGTTACTCAGCCATTGTGCATGAACTCCGGGATAGCAGTGTAGGAATGGAAAGCACTTTGTGTGGCTTGGAAGGGCTGTTTACCTGGAGACACAAATGGCTCTAATATTGTAGACCTCAGTTAACTGAAGGTCCCATGTTTTTCTTACGAGCGTGAGCCGAATTTATGTTCTTAAACACCACTGAGGCAGGAAGAGCATCTCAGCTTGAGAATTCCCTGAAACGACGCTGAGGTTTTTAGGAGTCCTGGCTGCAGCTCTGTGCCATCCCCTCACTCTCCTGCCTGAGTGTGGGCAGCTTTTGGAGCAGGTGTGAAAGTCTGTGCTCCAGCCACTGACTCTTGGCTGCCCTCGCATCTCTCCCAGGGAGTATTATTGGGTTTGTGGCCAGTCTCAAAGAGAGAGCCCTGCTGCTCATCACCCGGGATGTGACATTGCTTCCAAATTCATCTCGAGTCCAATTCCCTCGGGATAGGTGCACAGAGACACTTTGGCCCAGGAGAAATTCTAAAAGGCCCATTTGTAAAATCCGGAAAACTGTCACGATACCTCCATAAAGAGCTTGTTACAGCAGTGATGTATGAACATAACAGCCCGGGCAGGATGGGCTGCACGTATGGTGCTGTAAGATAAATGGAAATGCAGACTGACAAGGCGCTTTCACTATTCACTTCCTATCACAATTCCACCATTGTCTGCTCCTTTTCTTTGATGTCTGCTTAAAGAGGCATCACTGATAGCCAGAATGGGGACAGCAGGTGTTGTACGATCATTATGGACAGTTGCTTATATGATGATACATAAGGCTGCTGAAAGGATGTTGGATGTGTTTGGAGATTAATTTCCTTTGAGGATTTTACCCTCTTGCCTAGCCCCAGCTAGCAAGTCCTAAATGAGCCTCTAAAGCTGCAGCCAACTGCTGGGGAATGCTGCACTTTCTAGCCCATGCAATCCAAATGCACTTGCAAAGGTGTGTTAGTGAGGTAGGGAGGACTGAAATGCCCCTCGTGCAGCACCATCAGGGAGCATGGAGCCTTGCAGGCACATCTGAAATGTCACCACTGCTGCTAGGAAGCACAGTGGCTTGGTCAGCCAACCCGCACACGCACAGAGTGTGTGCAGGGGAGGGAGATGTTGCAGGATCCTGTTATGAAAAGGGCTCTGTGTTGGCTTAATGTCCTTCTGCTTGCATTGGGATGTTGGCATAGCCGGGAAGTTTCCAAGCATTTTGATTAAATTAGGATTTTGAATGGAAAGCCCTCAGAATCTAATTGTGGTGGCTCTTTTGCCCCAGGATTCTAATGAAGTCCTCCCAGGGGTGTGAGTAGGATTGATGTCCTCACACATGTCCCTCCGTTCCCCCATCGTTCTTTTAAAGCCGAGCAGCTGTGTCCCAGCAGGAGCAGGTGGTGAAGTGGTGGAGCTGGCTCCGGTCGGAGGGGGCAGTTGGATGCTGGAGCCCAGGGCTCGGCTGCGGAGCATCGTGCTGGGAGCCGCCGCAGCCAGATGTCCGGGCAAGCATGGCCAGGAAGGAGCTCCCCACACAGGGGTGCTCTGGCATTAATTTTCTGCCAGTAGCGCAAGAGTGGGTTGGGAATTGTTCTGTTCCTCTCCGAGTGAGTGTTTCAGCCGGCAGCTCAATGCACAAGCTCTGCAGTCATGTGCAAATGGCTTGTTTTTAGATAAACAGGGCTGAGCCCTTGAGTTTTACAAAGCCCACTACCCACCTGGAAGCTCAGAAGCTCCTCTAAGAAAAGGGGTCTCGTGCTTGATTTCAATGCACTATCATTCACAGCAGTAGCTTCTTCTGTCTGCTGGCCTCAGAGCAAACGTCAGAGGGGAGATTGGCCTCATCCCTTCCAGCCATGGGAAAGGACTGCAGAGGTGCAGCAGTTGCCTGTGCTCATGCCTGAGTCAGTGGCAGAGCTGGCAAGACAGTTTTTTTCCTGATTCCTGGGCCAAATGCAACCCCTCGGGCGCAAACTGACCATTCTCTTCCTCTCATGTTTCTTACTGACAGCTTTGGAATAAGAATGACAGCTACTGAATGAGAATCCAAGCCTTGTCTGTGCTGTTGTTGCTGGCCTGGTTATGGTCAGTTTTTCAGCTCCCCTGTCATGGCCTGCAGCAGAGAACTGGGCTGCATCAGTGCGAAAGGCTGGACTGGGGCTGATGCTTCTCTGCAGCACAGGGCAAGGAGCACGTTCCACGAGGGATCCCTCTTCCCAGGGCGTGCAGCTCGCTCGGGCTTTGGCAGCACCCAGCTCACGAGCACATGTCGGGACCAAACCAGGGATCTGATATCCCATGGAAGTCTTATCTTGCTTGAACAGCACACAGTTGCAATGGGCGGTACTTCCTTACGCTCTCCAAACCACTTGGCTTTTGCTGGTAAGTGATTCCAGTTGCCGCTTGGGCAATGAAATAGCAGCATCTTGGTTTCCTAGACTAGCTGGGTGCCAGTGCTGTGTTTGCATGATGGGCAGCCTGGGGTCGATCCCTTCTGGGGACCTCAACCAGCACCCAGTGGTATCTCTGCCAGGGGGAAAAGGGCCTCTGTGGAGGTAGCATCTTAGTGCAATGAATGTGTCCCGAATGTGCAGGTGATAGCCAAGCTGAGCAGAGGATTCACATTTGATCTAGCTGAACAAACTTCCCTCTGGTATTTTTGAGGCCAAGAGAGATGGTGGCTTTTGCTGGTTATGGTGAATGAAGGCTGAGACAGAAATATGAGTTCTGTCAATGGAGCAGAAAACAAATCAGTTCTTGAGTATGTTTGATAAGCCAGATAAGACTGGACAATATGTGTTTGTGTGGAGGTGCACATAGGGGTGAGTGCTGGGGTAAAGGTCTGATTTTATTTTATTTCTTTATTGGAGAAACAATCCTTGCTCCCAGAGAGTCTTGCCCTCCCGTTGATTGTTGTGTTTTTCTTTGCTAGCAATGAACAGACGTCATCAGAAGGTATTTGTTGTTTCAGATTCCGTTTATCACTTATTTGAACAGAGACTTGACAAGGGTTTTTTTTCAGGTATTAATTATAGCTGTCTGCATGGCTAATCCATCATTCTCTTTAGATGGAGTCACCGTGTGTTGAGTGCTCTAACTTCAAATGTGATCAGTCTGCCCTAGGTGAGAAAGCTGCAGCTCTTTGCAGAGCCAGTCCTGTTTTGCCTAACAGAAAATGGAAAAAAAGCTAATTGTATAATGACAGAAGACAACATTTGAAAGCAGATGAAGGATGAGACTCTGCAGTTCTGTGCAATTCCAAAGCAAGAGTGAGGGGGAAAATGTCTTATTTTCAGAGGCCACAGCTCATTTTATCAGGTATCTCTAGGAATGACCAGTCCATCTGAGTGCTGCTACGTTTTCTTCTGTTCATACTTGTAGCACAGGGATGCTAAGACAAAGTCAGAGAGCACCTCTTGCTCCCAGAGCCCTCTGCAATGTGATAATGAGAGTCTTAGCCGAGCTCCCAGCAGCTGGGCTGTGAGTGGAGGTGACTTTCCCCAATCCAAGGCAGCCGACTCATGCTCTAGTCCATCATCTAGTTTATCTTTAAATGTTCCAAGTCCAAGCCCACGTTTCTTTAAGTTATATGAACTATTGAAGTTTACAGTGACTCATTCAGCGTATATTTTGTTGCGCAACCTCTTGCTTTTGTTTTCAAAAGCAAATGTTGTGATTCTGTCTTTAGTAGTCTAGATTGTTTATCTTACACTTCTGTGCATCTTCATGCAATAATAAGGAAGCTCGTCAAGCATGAGTATAATTCAGAGTGGATTTCCCATGAAGGCGTATTTGTGTAAAATAGGAGCATGAAGCATGACATCCCAGATAAGGCTGCCAGTCCATATTCACTTCCAAGATTTGTCAACACTTGAGATTTCAGAGCAATCTCCTCTCTGAATGCAGCTCCTTCTTTGTACACCACAGCATTGAGCTGCAAGAGGACCTCCTTATTCCTTGTTCCTCAGCTTGGGACACAAATAATGATTCCTCCCCAAAATTCTGAATTCACCTCAGCATCATCTTGAAACTTGATGGTAATGTTAAATTTTGCCCTCTGCAGGTAGCGTGTTCTGCAGTTTGGATCGAAGCTGGTAGTAGATTTCTAACATTTGTGCTAATTAGTTATCAGCTGAGTTGGTTACAGTCTCTTGCCCATCTGTGATGGGCTGCCATTAAATTGATGGTCGCTTGAAAATTGAGCAAGAGGCAATGAGAAAATAGTTATCAAGTCAGCTGGATTAGAGGAGTCTGAGCAGCTCCACTGACATGCAGAATAAACTGGTCATTAAAAAACACGGTGAGGGGATTTTTGTGGACAATTCTTTTAACTGGACCTGAAAACTTCTCCCGCCACGGAAGTACAAGCCAGTCAAAGTCATTGCTGTTTAATTTGTGGTTTTTGGGGCAAATGACAATTTGTCAAATATTTTTTTCAATTTGCTAAAATCCTAACCATGTCATTCTTGGGTCCCTCCAATCCTGCTTACAATGGAGGGACTGCAGAGCAGGGCTCTTGTTTTTTTGGGACGTCTCATGGCTGTGTTGAGATCAGCCCTCCAGAAATTTCCTCCAGAAATTCTCACTGTCATGAATTAACAATTTTTGTATTAGTTAAGGCCACAGTTTCACCTCAATTTCCAGCTTTTCCATATTCTGTTTCAATGGCAAGATTCTTCTTCACTTTCTGCAAGAATGCAGTTGATTCAGCTAAGCTTTTTGCTCTGAATTACCACGTTAGAGTAGAACCTGACCCACAGTACTAGGAAATAAAATGCTTAAGTGGCTAAAATGGGATTTTTTTTAAAGCAATTTATTAAATGATTTCTCTCAGTGATGTGTTTAGCAGGTATAGAAGATGGAATGAACTAAAGTAGGCTTTGGCATTTAGGAAAGTGAGTCATTTTTTCTGTTGCATCATGTATAAACTTTCCCTTCTCCTGTATGTATGGTTGAAATTACTTTGAGGTTTTGAATTTTCACTTCAGCTCTCTGGTTTTTATTATTTTCAAACATCACTAAAAGTGGTCGATAGTCCTTAATACTGTGCTCACATTGCCTTGCTCTTTAGTTATTTTTTAAAGTAAGCTAATGGACAACATAAAGCGAGTTAAAAGATCTGGAGAGTTGACCTGCAATATAACATAAAATGCTCTAGAATGAGCCCATCACTCCAAAGAGGTTCTTGCTTTTTGGGTTGTCCTCTGTCCAGGAGGAGCGTTATTGCTCAAAGTTGAAGGAGTTCAAAGAGGTGCAGTGGGAACTTCCCATCCTCTTGGGTCACTTATCTTGCTGTGTCACGGAGTTGCTGCCACAGACCTTTCTAGACTTACATGGCTTTTAATCTACCGTGTGTCTTTTGCAACCGGCTTGATCTTTGGATTTGGCAGTTCCAGTCAAAGTCTATGTGATGTTTCTCTATTAGAAGGTTCCAAGGTGGCTCTTCCTTGAACATTTCTAAGCCTGTTGAGTATGTGAGTAAGCAATGTTGCCTGGAATGTGCTATATCAAGGACTGAAACAGAGTTACACCATCCTGGAAAACTGAAGCTGGAATGGACTTTAGATGCTCCTTTCTTTTTCCTGGTAGCAGCAGGAGCTCAGGTGACAATGGACCTATTTGTGACTGCAGTGTCACTGCGTTGTAGCTGCTGGGACTTGTGTAGCCAGAGCGAGTTTCTCCTGGGGTTGTCTCCATGAGTTTCCCAGTCACGTGGATACAAACTGTGTGCAAGAAGTCTGCCCTGAGGCGCAACCCTTCTGTGCACCTGATTAGTCATTGCCTGGAATCTGAAATACCAAAAGCCTCCTTGCAAGGAGGTCTGCTGAGTGTGCCAGGGTCCACCGGGGTATGGTTCAGCAATCTGAAAGGCTAACCTGATTACAGCAAGGTAGTCATGCAAAGTGACTCACACGAGATTATCTTTAATCTCGTTACCAGGTGTTTCTTTTCATTATAGTCATTAAGACAACCTGCTGGCTACTGTTGTTGTAATTAGGTTTTATTTGAAGTCGCTGCAGCGCGTGGAGAAATGCCCGGGTGCAAGATGCCCCGGCACCTCTGTGTGCTCCCTGCAGCTGGTGGCATCGCTGCTGCCACCGCCGTGCCCAACACAGGTGGCACACGCTGTGTGGCACACAGCTCTGCAGAAACACACGGGGCAAAGCACAGCCAGGGCCTTTGCTCTTCAGCTGCAAGTGGCGATTTTGGTGTTTGCTTGGATTTGTGGAAAGCAGCACGAGGCTTGGTTTGGGAGAGAAAAAAAATAGGCAGTTTGTTCCTGCTTTCGGTGAGCAGGGCTTCCAAAGGGGCTCAGGCAATCCTGCAGTACAGTCAACAGGACTGGAAAAAAGTACCAAGTGAAGTAACACAGTGGCTGTGGTAAACATGAACTGAGGCCTTGGAAGGAGCTAATGGCATCCCACAAAAGAGTCTCCTTTCACCCACCGCGGGCCCTGCCAGCAGCATGCGCTGCCAGCGCTGGCTCCGAGCGGAGCAAAGCATCATTTGGCTCCCTTTTGGATTTCATTGCTCTCCCTGCGCTCCCTCCTGCTCTCGCAGCAAAAGCCTTTCCAGTTGTAAAGGAGTGAATTAATTCCCTTCATGTCAGTGATGGATGAGGCGCTTTCTGCCTCTTCAAAGCACCGCGCCGTGCTGGGGAAGACAGGCCAGAGTAGTTGAAAAGTCCACGCAGGAGAGGGGAGCCCGCGGGGCGACCCAGCTGCCAGGCCGGGCACCCTGGGGACGGCTCCCACAGGACGGCAACAAAGGCCCTCTCGGGGCACTCACCGGCCCCACGGCTTTTTTCCTTTTCTTCTTCTTTTTGTCCCATTTTTCAAAGGGTTTGGGCCCGTCGCTTACCACAGAGCCGCCGTTTGTGGCGGCCTCGCGGAAGGGAAGGGCTTTGGGAGGGCGCCGCTCGGGCCCCACAATGGAGGGGCAGCGCGGCGGGCCGGGAGAGCTCCATTCAGGCGCCCATGGCTAATCATATTAAAGGTGACCTCGTGAGCAGCGCTCTCCCTTCTTGCCATATGTTTTGTCCAGTGCTTGAGTGATGTTGTGTATTGGAATGTATTCATGCATCCCCTAATTTAATCACCGGGCTTAATCCCTTCTCCTGTTCTACACTCCTAGAATTTACTGGCTCCTTCAGAGCCTCCTGTGCATTGTCTGTGTCTCCCTCACAAGCCAATGCAGATGCCTGGAGATGCTTTTATTTATTTACTTACTTTCAGAGTGCATTTAAAGGAGGAAAAACAAAAATAACATCAACAAACCCAACAACTTCTCCAAAGAGTGAGTAGATGCTCTAGAAGGCTGTCTTTTCTTCCCTGTGATCTTTTTCTTCCATCTTTTCCATGGAGAACTTAAGGATTAGGCTCATGAGTTTAAAAAAACAAAACAAAATACTACGAATGGAAAAATGACTGAGAAAGCTGTGTGTCTCCTTTTAATATTGTTGGAATAAATAACTAATTTTAAGAACTTGACTGCCTCTGTAAAATATGGTGTTGGTTTCTGCTCTTTAAAGCTTACTGCTTTGGAATGGACAACTTGAAGTCCAGGGCTGACCGAGTAAATTTAACCCAACAAAGTCCCCAAGACCTTCAAGCTGGCGAGTTGGAAAGTCTAAATTAGGTCAGATTACTAAGGAGAAAAGAAAAAAAGTGAGCTGTGCAAGAGCTGACATGGTCCACAAAAGTCAGATGTCTATGGAGAGCAATGCTTTTTAGACCATCTTTTAAGAATAATTTCTAAAGATTTTTCTAACGTTGGCCTGCCCTGGTTGACTGCAGTTTGGATCCGTATGTTACAAGTAGGAATTAGAGATTCCCTTGTCTTCTATGGCCGCTGTAGGAGCGGATGGGGTCTGCCCTGGCAAGGGAAGGCAGTGATGCGATTACAGCATGATGCACGATCAGGTTGCCAATGTGTGAGCTCCCAGTGGCAGGAAGCCTTTTAATTTCCTTGCACTTGCTGAGGCAGATTGTTGAATAAATTCCTCAGGGGTTGGTTCACTTCTTAGCTTCTCTTTCTCCGCATGCAGAGTGCCGGTACCCGCAATGCTAAATAGTGGAACACATCCTGGCTGTCTTTAAAGCCTTAAACGTAGCTTGTACCAATTTAACTGAGTTGACGTTTGGAGTTTTTCTTCAGTGTATGTGTGCGGGTGTTCACGTGGTTCTTGCAGCTGGGTTCCCACATCCGAGCTCGCTGATCTTTTGTGAATGTGTGCTACAGCTTGGGGCTGATAGGAGGAAGGAGGAATGACGTAAAAGTTTGCAAATTTGTGACTGGTTTTAAAAATAGTTTAAAATATTATGTATCTTCATTTTGAAGAAATGCAATACTGCCTGGAAACCACAACTACCGAACATAAACCATGTCAAGCCCCTTACATATGTTAAGTAACAGTGTCAAGTAGAGGGTTATAAACAGCCTGCTGTGCATTAATGCTGGAAGAAGATCACTAATCCTACCTCCCGCGCTACAAGCCCGTGATCAACAGCGGCATCACGGACCCTGACGTCGCCTTGGCTGTATAAACATACCTCCCATTTCGTGCTGCACCTTCGCAGAGTGAACCTTGCCAGAGCCCGTTCTGGACGCGCAGAGACCGCCTCAGCCCCGTGCAGCCGGCCGCTCCGGAGCCGGCGCAGGGCAGGGTGCCCACCCTGCATCTCCACGGCTCGCTGGGACCATGTGCCTGGCCCCCGTCCATTCCCGCTTCCTTCTTTCCCCCAACTGCGACAGAGGAGCTGTAAGGTCCCTAGGAAAGTGTGAGCCGGTCACTGCCAGAGGAATTCGACCAAGCCACAGCCAGCCCAGGGAGCCCGGCAGCCAGCGGCCGTGGCGCTCACGCCGGCAGCCGCCGCTTGCCGCCCATGGAAAGGGATGTCCTTGGAAAGGGATGTCCTTGGAAAGCTGTGGGCGCAGCGCGTGCCGCGCGGTTGGGCTGAGGCAGCGGGACGAGGCCGTGGCGCGCGGCCCGCTCTGCCAGCGGAGCAGGGAGCTGGCGCGGCCGCGGCGGGAGGCGTTTTGTGGCCTGTGGGGAAGATGCTCCGCGGGCCGCCTGTGGCTTGCCGGAGATCCCTTCCCATCGCGTGCTGCTAAGCGTGTGTGGGGGAGAAGTTTTGGCCAAGGCCACGGAACAGCTGCCTGCTATTTTGTGAATGATGTCTTGCAATCTAGGAGCGTGGGGAAGAGGCAAGTCCTGGCAGGTTGTAG
>JAUBOD010000633.1:10424543-10445518 GCA_032353885.1 Nothura maculosa | reverse complement strand
GCTTGCAGGGACAACTAGACCTGGAAATAGAGCAGGGGTCTCTCCTTACCTGGCAGAGCACTTATCGTGACAGTGCAGGGCTGTTCCGGTTTTAATGGGTTTATCTCCCAGGTGGAGGGTATTACCAGCTTCCCTCTGTCTTCAGTGCAACTCTGCAGAAATCCCTCTAGGCATGAGACAGTACCTGGACACTGAATTAATCTGTGCCCCTGGGTCCTCGCAGCTCCATTAGTGGCTTAGCAGGGGAAGTGGCCAGCGTTAACAAACTTAAGAAAATAGGATTTGCCATGTTTGATCTGCCCTCGACTCCTCACATCCTCCTACCAGCAATGACAGAGAATGGGCACTTTACAGGAAGACACAAAACAGCAGTAATGCCAGGCTTAATTTATAAAATGTGTTTCCAAAGCCCTTGGAGAAGTTCATGGTGCTGTAGCCCTGTGGCCACGAGCACATCTGCACCCACAGCTCTTACCTTGTGTGTCTCCGGAGCCGTTTGCAGTGCAGCACGGAGCCCCCTCCACCTTCCTGGTCCAGGTGCCCACAGGTTGCAGCTCTTTCACTGACCCAGGGTTGCAGCGGTCTCAGAATCCATCCGCACTCAGGAGCTTCATGACGGGCCGTTTGCTCTGTTGCTTTCCATCTAACACATCTTCTGTGGTCTCAGCTTTCACCATTGCTCCTGTTCGTGTTCTGCTTTCCATTAAATGAAGTATCTGCAGGCTCCTCAACAGGTTTCAGCCAGGGCGCTACGTTCCTCAGCAGAGCAGTGCATTGTTCAGTGTCTGCATCTACTGACTCCCATCGGGAGCTGCTCCCTACTCCCCCAGCTGACTTCAGGTGCTCACAAAATAACAATACCAAGTGTAAAACTAAACTTGGGACTGCTTAGGCTCGTGGTTGGTAAATTGAGACCTGTTTTCAAACATGACAGTCAGGTGTATGAAGATCAGCTGTTGGGGATAATGACCTGTTAGCTGGAGTACCTTCTAACAGCGACATACCAAGCAGCAGGTTTAGAGGGCTTTCTACTCAGGAGCGTCACATTTTTGTCTACAACAAATGTGGAACATACTGCTTTGTTTTCTTAAATCCTTCAAGCCCTCACGTTCATGTGTCCGTTTGGGGCAGAAACGTCTTTAGGGGTGTCTTTCTTGCCAGTCTTTGTTTTTCTTCACCAGATCAGCATGGCATCCACGTAGACTTGAGCACTGCTTACGCTGTGAAAAGGCTGTTGTTGTCCCAGCAGAAAACCTTGAGTCTTGGGCACAGCCTCAGCAGGCTGCGGACGTAGGGGCTGTGCAGAAATATGTGTCTGTTCTTCTGCTGACACTTGTCAGCTTAGAAGAAATTTTACGTCAGCTGTATGCTTAAAATTTTGCTCCATGTCAGTATCGAGAAATATTTGCCTTTTTTCATGGTTACTTAAACTCACTTGGTCTATTTGCTGCAGGATTTTGAGAGCAGTGAACGTATTTGCTGCTCTGCCAGGCTCCGTGGTACGGCGACCTTTCCTACGCGCCAGAGATTATGGGGCCCAGGCTGCCTCTCAGTCCTAGTCTCTGCACAGTCTCAATCTTTGCTCTTGTAACAGAGACACATGACACAGCCAGGGTATAAGTGACGCTGTTCCCTGCATGCTCTTCCAGCTCTCTTCCTTTCCCCATGCACCTAATTCCACTGTGCCCTTAATGGGGAAGAGCCCCGTTAATGCCCAGTCCAGATTCCTTGCCTTGAGGGCTCCTTGCTCTCTCTTACCCCTGCCTTCTACTTTAATTCTGTTTTGCAGCAGTGCTGGGGACAGCAGCAGATGGAGGCTGATTCCTTTCTGGTTGCCAGTGCTTGGCACCCGTGACGGGCACCATTTCAGCTGTGCTGCCTGCCCAGACTCTGCCCCATCGCTGCCTCTGAGCATTCCCAACACCAACCACTGCCTTTCCCCTTGTAAGCGACAGGCCCCAATCCGACCTGTTCCCCTTCATGACGCTTATGGGTCCCCATGCGGCTCAGCTGACCTTTGAGTGTTGGCTCTTCCTTTTCCCTCCAGCATCTCTTGGAGATTCCCCAACCTCTGGCGAGGTGTGTGGTGTCAGAGCGCTGCTCTCCGGCCTCCTTGCAAAGGGGACACGGCACTTGCTGACAAACACTTAATTGCTTTGTGATCCCTGATTCCACAGGGATCCCAGGTTGTTTCCTCTTCTCATCACAGTCTGGTGTCTTGTTAAAGTCTTGATCTTCCCTCCCAAATTCCTACACCTCAGATTTCCTGAGTGAATTCTCCTGTCTCCCAGTTGGTGAAAAGGCCATGAGGACACGGCAGCACCTAAGCATTCCCCTCGTGGCACAGCAATGCCTGCAAATCATCCCTAGTCTTCCAAATGCAAGGATTTTCTGTAGCCAAAAGCTCTCTGTTTCTTTAAGGCTGGTAAACCCTGGCTTGTGATGGAGCCAGTGTTGTTTGAGATGTTCTTGCATGCACAGTGAAATCAGTCAAATTGTCTTTTGTCCTTTTCAAAGCAGCAGCAGAGTTGGGAGACGCGCTGGGATATCACCAGGAGTGGTGAATGCTTTAAAGAAAGGCTAGAAGACAGACTGTGAGTAACATAAAAGGGCCAAGCAGTCAAGTTTGGCACGTGTCTTGTTAGTGTCACTGTTTTTTAATGTGGCATTTCCTAGGGATGTTCTGCTTTTATTTCAAAATTGATGCATGTGTAGCAAATACTTTAGCTTCATTGACAGTTCCCTAGTCGTCTACAACTTGCTGTGCTGTGCCATGATTTGTTAGTCTCTGAAGAAGATATTTTTAATCCACCAACATAAACCCTTTGCAGTTGTTTAATCTTTCTTTTTGTCCTGTGGTTTCCTAATCATGCATCTAACAAACAGCTTGTCCTATTTTAAAGTTACAAATAAAGCAAGCGGAAGTATTGTGCTCTTGTTTTAGGATAAATCTGGATCTGTTTCTTCACATAATGCACGCAGCATTTTAACTTCTGGGGCGGACAAGTGTGAATGTTTAAAAACAAGTTAATTTGTGATTTATACGTAACCAGATGGTTAAAGTCATCTCCTGCCCCTGTGTTTCCAGAAAAGCTTTGAGTTGGGCAATGAAGTAGCAGCCAAGAGTGCAATGCCAGCTTGCCATGACAGTGTCCACATGAAGGTCTTCATAAAGGATCCAGTAAAGTCCAGGCTTCTTTCTGGTTTTGTGGCAATATCTGATCACTTGTGATGGTATTTGTGGGACTCACAGGATAGAAACAGAGCAGTCCTGTGTGGAGGGAACGTATCAGTGACTCAGCACCTGTGCTGGGAAGGGACTGGAGTCCTCACTGTGTCCTGGGAGAGCTCCTTGAAGAGCAAAGAGCAGCTCATAGGGTTATTTTGTGCTCCCTTGTGGCTTTGGGGCTCAGGTTGGGAATCTCTGGTGTGTGAGGCTGGTTCATTTAAAAAGGAGAGGGGGATCCTCAGAGACCTGCAATCTTCCATCTTCCAGTTTGTTCGGCAACTCGCAGGCTTTGCATGCATTTGTATGCAGTTGTGTGTGTGTGTGTGTAGGAGGGGAGTTACTGCAGACAGGAACAGAGGAGAAGAATGAAGATTTGAGTAGAACAATGAGATTGTAAATCTGGAGTGGGCAGAAGGATTCAGGCCAGAGGCAATACCCAGAATGAGCTTCAGCTCCTTTCCTAGGCAGCGTTAGGTTTCAAATTGACATTGTACTTTTGTCCTCCTGCGTGGATCTGGTAGCCTAGCAGAGGTGGTTGGTTAATGTCCTGGGCAGAAGGCATTAGAGGGATGTGTTGCTTGAATAATGCAGAATGAGGAAAACCCAAGATGATGTGTTGCATCATGACAAGTGAGAGGGAGCCGTTCCATACAGGACACTTGGAGATTGGGAGACAGAGCAGGAAGGAAAAGGAGTTCACCCTGACAAAGAAGTCACCCTGTGTTCTGCTCTTGGTTCCCGTGGGGACGTTGACCATTAGCGTGCAGGAAGTGATAACCTTGGCTGCCAGGGAGCTTTGTCAAACCTGGCCCTGTCTTCTCACACCCACAAGCTTCAGGGTCTGTTTGTTGGCTGGTCATGGAGCCTACTGGATGCCCAAGAGCACAGTCATTGCTGACTCCTTCCTGGGCCTGCCCTGCATTTCAGTTTGGGAGTTGAGGTGTCTCAGGAGTGGGTGACAGTGCAGCAGGAGGAGTGGAGAAGAACAGTTGTCAGAAATACTCCCTTCTGAGCACGCTTCTCCAAAAAACAGGCTTTTGACACAGCTGATTTTACCATTCTCTTTGTCTCCATTTGCCTGTCCTGAGGTCTGTGGGGCAGCATGAGTCCTTCAGGAGTCTCCTAGAGCATTTAAACGACCACCTAGAAAAAAAATGGTGCATTTAGAGATGAGAGGAAGGAACCTTAATAAGGTTCCTTAATGAGGAGGCAGTGGGCAAGATGGGAGTTCAGGCCTGGAGCAGGATCTCCAACCTGCAGGAACAGCAGTTCCATAACTAGGTGCTGAGATTGGCCAAATAGCCCCTGTTGGCAAAGCCAAAAAGGAGGGACCACTCCAGGCCAGTGTGACGGGTAATGAGGTGGGCTGGAATGAGCCACATTCCCTGTGTCTCTTCTTTCTCCTTTCTGTAGGACTTGCAGCCTTTCCTTTACTAGCCCTACCCTGTCCCTATCACATTCACTTCTAGAGAAGGGGGCACCCACAAAGTGCAGCTTTTACCTGGGGTCTTCCTGCAGCAGTTTCGAACTTCAGTGCAAATAGAAGCTCTCTGGAAGAGCAGTTTCTCTAAGTGAAAACACAGCTGTGAGCTTTGCAGGCTGTGCTCCTGTAAGGGCTCATCCAGCGGGCCCAGCCAGCCCTGCTGCAGTGCTTCCAGCACACAGGAATTGGGAAATCCATTGTGAACGAGATTGAGTTTGATGGCCTGTGCGCAGGCAGATGGATGTATTTTTAAGGGACGAGGTGCCAGAAAGCTCTGTGATTACGTTACTGGAGCACAGCTCGTTTCTTGTGGTTTTAGAAGTGAGTGTCAGAACTTCATGGTTGGGGTTTCTTTTTTTTTTTTTTTTTTTTTTGGGTAAAAAAAGAATTTTGGGGGGGGCATAAAAACCTGCTTGATGACTAAGTTTATTCTTAAAAAGCTTTCTAGAGCTTGCTGGAGAGGGGAGACTCGATCCTGAAAGGGATCTGATACCACTCTTTCTGGATTTACTTGCAAATGGCATTAAAATTGAATGAATGCCAACAGTAGAAAGGAACCCATGCCTTCCAGAGGACTGTTTTGGTGTACCCTTATGTCCAGTCCCTTGCTTTGAGTCTTGTGGCTCATATTCTGCCTATCCTCCTTGTCCTCGGTGATCTCTTGCTGCTTTAATACCACGTTGGCCACATTACGTTGAGCAGTATGACCAAGCCTGGCAGAAACTAGCCTTTTTATTGCCCTAGAACTGGGCCATCTGAAGTGCTTGACCTGGTTACACAGCTGAACTGATAACACCTCTCTGACACTGTGCACACGCAGAGAAAACTTGGTCTAATGACAGGGGTCTGCTGCTCAGAGCCAGGGCTGCGAACGAGGGGGATCCAAACCATTTGCCCAGGGGCATGCAGAATTTGTCCAGGCAAGTCTATATAGGCACTGGCAGCATTTCAGAAGCCAGAAAGTTGCTGCTTGGGTTCTCTCCTTGTTGGAGCTACTAAGCTTTATCCTAATTGCTGTAGATTTAATCCCTAATTGCTGTAGATCTGATTTTCCTTCAGAAGGAGGATGGCCGGTGGCTGCACCAAGTGCAGGCAAGCTTGGAGGTCCACAGCAGTGCTAAGCACTGCTCTCCCTTCCTGAAAACCCCCTCCATGGCCTTGCTGGTGGTGGAGAAGCCCCTAGGTGTAGGCTCTAGTCCCTACCAAGGCCTGGCTGCTTGGAGGGTGGCTCTGGGTCCCTGCAGGGACTGGGCATCTCTCAGTTGCTGGAGGGCAGGGACTCTGAGTCTCTGCTCTCACTGGCATCTCGTGTCTGCCCATGTCTGTCCGCTGCTTTAGGGCCATGTAGGAACCCCTGGATGCACCAGAACGTGTTAAGTACGTTGGCATCTGATGGGGCAGCATTGCAGGAGGAACGAAAAAAATCCCTGCTGCCAGCCCGCTGCATCCTCCCATCAGCTTCAAGGTGTAGGAATAGAGAGTGGGTGGAAGTTTCTGCTCCAGAGAGGGGAGTCTTGGCATGAATGAACGTCCTGTGCCTTTGTGGACATGATGTAGTTTTAGTTTGAGGCAAGCACCTGCAAGGGGCTGCATAAGCACCTGTGTGCCCAGGCTGGCCCTGGTCTCTCTGCACACAACCCGCTGTGCAGTGACCACAGGAGATCCCTTCCCTCGAGGAGCTGCCTCTCCCTTCACGCCAAGGCTGCTGCCCACACCATCAAACGGTACCACGGACCGGCCACCTGCTCTAAGTTCATCCTCTTCTCCATCCGCCAGTGGCTGGTCCTGATCCTGCAGCTGCTCCGTACCACGGGCACGATCCCCTCCTCCCCAGAGGGAGCTGCATCCTGCCCATCACACGGGAATGGCTCCAGCCCCTGGGAATTGCAGCACCCGGCTCCGCTCCTGTTTGGGTGCGATGCACTCACGTCCAGCAGCGACAGAGCCTATCCATCACGGTATCCATACGGATCCCAATTACTCCTTCTGACAGCTCCTATTCACACACCTCCCTGTGCCTCCGACACCGCAGTTATTGATGGGCTCTCCTGGTAGGCAGCTCCGTGCTCGCAGCGTGGCCGCCTTCCAGCTCCTTCCCATGGAGCAGACAGCTCCTTCCCATGGAGCTGTGACCCACACCGTGCCCAGCCTTCCTTGCTGGGCATTGCTGCTGAAGTGGGAAGGGCTCCTCACGGGCACGAGAGCTTCAGGGCTGCGCTACCAAAGGGGCAGTGCAAGCCAAAGGCCCCCGTACACTGGGGAATATCCTCTCCTCCTCCTCTCCCAGTGCGGCCCAGCAGTGTCTGCTAAATGACCTGCTCTCGTGCGTTTAATGCTGAGGATCCTTTGATCTGATGGGCCTTTCTTGTGATGGAGTCACCCTGTGCTTGCATTTGGGTTGGAAATATCAGCTCCTCACTGGCCCTGCAGGCTTAAAACTGTATTTTGCAAACCCGGGGCCTCTCCTTTGCCTTGGTATGAGGTTGCTGGTTCTGTGGTATTATTGGTATTGGAATTGTTGGTATCTTGGAATTGTTGTTGACTCTATGGCAAGTCTTTGCATTGCAACAAGGAGCAATGTAAAAGGAAAGGAGCTTCAAAGCAGGACGCTGTGTTGAGGCAATGCTGATATATTGGTTAAGAGTTAGAGCTGGGTCACGGGGGGCATTGCAAAAGCCCATTTGTTTTGCAGATCCTCGTGTCTCTGGGAGGCTCTGGATGTCTCGTGACATTGCTGTAGCTAAAGGCAGATGGGAAGATTGATAAGGGGTTTAACCAGCTCCTGACATCTCCTGTGCTGACCTCAGCCTGGCCCTGCAACCTCCTTTAATCAGGAGTACACGGGGTTTGTGATGTATTAGAGGAAGAAGGCAGGAGATGGTGGCTGCTGGAGGTGGGACCAGAGGGAAGCGGCGGCGCGGGGTATGCGGAGAGCAGGATGGGAGCTGGCAGGAAAGGGGGCTGCAGTTTTATTCTCGGACACTTACGGCAGCAAGCACCTCATACACTGTTTTTAGCATGAAAGGAAAGGTCTGTGGAGCAGCTCTTGCAGGGCACTGAAGGACCCAGGAGCACGAGCACCTTTGCAGCTGAGCACAGCCATGCAGAGGGGAGCGCTTGTCCGTGGACAGTCAGTGCAGTGCTCGGCCTCCTGTGACTCCAGTAGCAGAGGGGACACCCCACAAGGTGTTGGGACAACAGGTACAGCCTTGGCAAGCTTAGAAAGAAACTTTCAGTCGCTAGGTCCCAGTTTGTGCCCTGAAGGGCCCCAGCTGGTCCTTCCCTACATACTGCTCTTCCACCCCATGGTGAGTTTCGCCTGTGATCACTCTGCTCCCTGCAAAGTTCAACCACCAGCAGCAAAGGTGGTCAGAGCATCACACCTGGTAATGTACAGGCAGAGCGTGGCTGTCCATGAGGAGCCCCTAAGGACTCCTCACCTTGGTGAAAGGCTCAGACGCCCTCTCCCGATTTCCAGCTGGCCCTGGCAGAGCATGAGCAGAGCAGATCTGCAGGATTGGGAGTCAGCAGCATCACATCTGCCCTGAGCAGCGATGGCCAAGGAAGGGCTGCAGTTCTGCATCTCTCTGCGACGCAGCCTGACCCTGACATTTCCATGAGTGGGATCCCGTTGTCCCCGAGCCCGCGGGTGACAGAGTCATCCTCTCGCCTGACGGTTTTGCCCTAGGAGATCAAGCTGCAGATCGAGCTCCCTGTTGCACAAGCCTCACTGGCTGGTAAGCAGAGAGCTGAGTCAGGGTGTGTTTTATTTGTCTGGAATACCGTAAGCAGAGAGAGAAGGGTTAAAATAACAGAAACTTGAAAGCACCTTATCTGAGGGAACTGTGGTCTTTCCTCTTTGGGGAGGCAGGTTCCATGCGACCTTGTCCCCCAGATAGTGGGAAGGTCACCTTCCCTTACCTGGTCCTCCACATAGCTTTCCCTTGCGGCCTGTCCAAACAAGGCTCTTTTCCTTCCCAGCCCTTTTCCTTCCTTCCTTAGCACTAGACTTGTCTCCTTGCACAGAGCTGGCTCCAGCCACGTGGGGTATGGAGGGGAAAAGCCCAGGTGTGCTGCAAACGAACACTCAATTAGCGTGACCCCAAAGGCCATTTGGGCACCAGAGCTGTCAGTGAGAGGCACTCGGATAATCCTGCAGTTGTGTCAAAAGAAAAATGACTTTTGGCAGTTTCCACGTCCTCCCTCAGCTCTCTGAGCCAGGACAAGCTCACTTGGGGAAACTACTCCAGATAGGGACAAGTAACCTTCATCTGTGCCACAGCAGGGGGATCGCTGGACTCCCTTTGGAGTTTCTTACTCATTTCTTACCCCATCCCACGCCCGTGGGGTAGGTGCCATGTGCCTTTGCAGTGTTGGGAATGGCAAGGTTCCTGCCTTGTCCGACAGCATCAAGAATGGATCGTAGGGATATGCTGAGCAGTGCTGGAGACCGGAGCTTGCAGCGAGAGGAAGCTGCAGAGAGCACAACAGGTTGCATCTGAGCAGCAGCATCTGGTGTCATTCTTGTGTCACGGGCACGCGTGGATGTGTGAGTTTCTTGGTGCGTGTGTTTCACAGTGGATTGTAGGATTAGGGGCATGGAAGTCGCTAAAGAGGGATATCTTTACCCATCTGAGGGATATCAGCTCTGTTGTTAACTCAGCATCCAGGATGGTGGAGATTTCAGTGGTTTTGTGGTATACAGCTTAATTAGGGCCAGCAAGAGCACAATGCTTGACTTGGTTGTCTTGTATGGAAAGGAAAATCAGCGTGCCGGCTAATGGCTCAGCACAGAGGGATTCAGTGCACGGGGGCTGGAGGGAGATGTTTTAATTTGATGCTCATTTCATAGGCCATTAATTTGAGTTAGAAATTTCACAGAAGTCTGGAGGAGTCTGTGATCAATAGAGTGGCTCAGCACCTCTCTTCCCCCTTTTTGAAAAAAATCAGGCTCATTGTAATAAAGTTGCTTCAAGTTTTAAGCATTTTTGTGGTCTTCCCGACCATTTGAAGAGTGCTGCACAATCCAGAAGTGGAAATGACCCTGCCATGGATGTTTTCTCCCTGACCCAAGCAAAAACTGAAGTGTTTAAAAGTGCATAAAGATTGGAGCTATCTCCTCCAAAGGATTGCCCCTTTTATCCAGCCTGCTGTGTCCTCATGAGGGTCTTCTTAGGACATTGAGGGCTATAGCCATAGCAGTTTTTTGGGATCCAGCACCTTTCTGCTGGATAAAGAGGTTCTGCTCAGATGTGCCCCCATTTCAGGGGCCAGCCCTGTGCTGCTCTGCAGACCGCTTAGCATGGGAAATCACCGGTGCCATTTTCATCAAAAAAAGTCTCCCTGCAGAGCTCTTCTGTTGCGTGTTGAAAGAGGATTAATTTTTTTCCCCCTTAAATGAAATGAGCTGAAGCTGTAGTTGAAATCTGAGGGCTCTTGCTGAATGCTGCCTTGGAGCTGCAAAGAAAGCAGCTTCCAGGTCACCTCCTAGCCTCCTGCCGGACGCTGATCCAAACTGCAAACCCTTCTAACAGCTCTTTAATAACTCCACACAGAAGGAAAAATCTGTCACCTTTCCCTCTGCGGTTTCTCCTCTGTTCTAATGCACTGGAGGAACGAGATGGAGCCGGGAAAGTTTTCAGAGAAAGACTCGTGGGAACTACAGCTGCTGATGGAGAACACTCATTTCTTTAGTGTCTGAGGGCAACCGCAATCGCTTTGGTGAAGGCTGGTGTGTGTGGGTGGGTTTGGAGGGGTGAACTGTTATGACCCATGCATTTCAGAAGAACCACAAACACTTTATAGTAACAAAGGGTGGAAAAAGCGAGAGGTTTCTGCAACGCATGTGACTTTTCCCTGAGGTTTGGAGCCCTGCGGTATGTTCCAGGCCACAGTGTTTGCGTGTCAGTCTTGGTGAGTTTGCTCTCTCCCACAAGCCGTGCTCGAAGGCGCTGTAATGACTGAGAATACAGCCTAAAATGTTGCTTTTTTTTCTCTTTTTCTCTCTCTCTCTGTTCGTTACCCCCCACCCGCTCCTCTCTGCAGCTGAAGCTCTCGTTTACATTGGACCAGGAGAGTGGGATGCCTCAAGGCTGTTATATCTATCAGTACCGGGACAGCAACAAGTAAGTCCCGCGGGAGACTGCAGATAGGGGAAGGTGCACTGAGAGAAACTTCCCTGCCTTCTCACTTGCTGGCAGAGCTATCACAGCTGCTTGTACCACTTAAAAGTAGATTAAAACAGGCTTCTGCCTTGACCTGAAACTGGGAACTGCTCCTAAAAAAAGGCCAGATCCTTCAAAATGCACGAGGCCCTGCTGCCCCCTTTGTTCTGCAGCGCTGGAGAGGCTGGTTGCTGCTTTGATTTGGCTGAAAGGCCAGCTCTGGGTGCCACGTGCTCTAGCAGGACTGACTCAGGCTTCTCCTAGGGGTGTTTGCAGCTCCAGCTCAGCACTGTTTTGTGCTGGGATCTCTCTGGAGAGAGCAGCTGGAGTGGATATCCAGGGCTGCACAGCCCCAAAGAGGGCAGCCCTTAGCCATGGGGAGCCCCTGCTCCCCATCTGTGTCTGCCCAAGCTCATGAGTGGGGGTGTCTCCCTTGTGGGTACTGCAGCCCAAGCCCAACCATGCCCTTTGTTTTCGTAAGATGCCATATGATATTCAAGCTTTAGATGTGTTTGGAGCAGAGAGTCCTCAATTTCTAGGTATTCTGCCTATTTTTACTAGCTGCTGCACAGAATTGGCACCCAAGTTGTTTTTATTTCAAATCACATTCTCATTATCAAATTGACAGCAGCAGCGCTGCTCAGATATTTTTGTGTTCACGCTGGTTTGCTTTGCATGAAAACCAGTGTGCCATGAATCCGTAGCCAGTCACCTCCACCCATTTAGTTCTGCTTCTTGCCAGTTATTACAGGTTAACCTAAAAAAGGAGGGTATGTGAAACTGTTAATGAATGACACACCTTGCTGTTAGATCTGCTCTGAAATGCTGAAGAGAAGAGTCCCAACAAGGAAGAAATCCAGCCGCAAACAGTAACCCTTTCTGAGCTCAGATCTAGAGCTGATGGCTTTTGTTTCAGGGATGTTTATGGATCTAGTGTTTGTAATACTGGTGCATATCTCAAAAATCAGCAGCCATGTTTTCAACCACAGACCCTCCTCTCCCCAGGCTTTTGTGCCATTGTTTGAAGAAACTCCAGGGATGGGAGTGGAGCTTTTTTTTTGTTTAAGCTTTAAGACCAATAGCAATTCAGCTTAGAAACCTTGTTTTTAGCTCTGAATGGTCCAGCGCGTAACAAAGTGGCTGCAGAGTGGCGGCTGCTGTTGATTTAGAGATGTGTGGCTGTGACCTGGGTTTCTGGCAACCGTGGGAGCCGAGATGCCCAGAAAATGCCAACCGGGATCATGGATTTGAAAAATACAGGGGAGACGAGATGAGAGGAGTTACAAGTAAACCCAGACTTGGTGCGTGTCTGACAAATCCAGGCTACAATTATAACTCCCCTGCAGGACCCTGCGTTTTTTTTGTTTTGCAGCTTACTTAGCTAACCTGAGTGGGAGAAGGGAGCAGGATATCTGTTTCCCTAGGAGAACTTCAAGTTCACGCTTCTTAACTCGCCCCCCAAACTTCCTGCACACAATCCAAGGACTCCCAGGACGTATCCGATGAACTTATCCCAAGGAGTCCAGGGACTCCCAAGACTTCCTCTCCCGATTGGAGGGGAAAGGTCTGTAGCTGACATACACTTGCAGGTAAATGACCATTGAGGCAAACGGGTGCTTGCCCTGGGCTGCATCCCAGAAGATTTTGGAGGCGTCCAGGTGCCCCACACCTTTGTGGCTGACCGTGTTGCATGTTGGCTGCTGGGGGTGCAGTGATGCACAGGGCTTGGTGCTGCCTCCCTGTCTTCCTCCACCCGCTCAGCCGTGCAGAGGCTTCTCGAGCAGCAGTCATTTCATAGGGTTAATTTGATATCTATTAGCATCGTACGGTGGTTGTCATTAACTGTTTCTACTTAACAGCTTTCCAGGGTGGATTGTAGACCTGGTGTTCTCACAAAGCTAGTCAGGATTTAACTCATGAGGACCCCCAGGGATAACAGCTCTTCCCCATTAATGTATCTGGGAGGTAAAACAACATAACATTTGTGTCTGCACCGCAGTTTAGAGCTGTTTCCAGCCCAGAGAGGAGACGCTGTTAACGTGCTGTGCATCTCTGCAAGATCCTGCACGAGGAGGGCTGCAGACGTGCGCCCTCGAGCCCTCACATCCCTCACAGAGCATCAGTCCGTGGCTGGGGATGGAAAGACTCGCAGCAGGACCGCACGTATCTGGGGTTCTTGAATAGCAGCTTTGATAGGAAGAAGTGAGTGTCATCCCAGCCCATGGGAACCTTTGTGTTCCCTGTGAGCTGGGCCCTGGAGAGGAGCTCCGTGTCCCTGCGGTGCCCGGAGGAGTGTCCCTTCCTCTCCAAGTGGCAAATGCTGTTCCAAGCTGCAGCCAGACGGGGCCACCGGAGAACAGAGTATATTGGCCTCCGCGCGCAGAACAAAGGGCTGGGCTGTTTCTCAAAGTGTAATTACCAAAGCAATTAAAATTTCTATTGCTTAGGCTGGAAGTGCAAGTACCATGCAGGCTTTTACAAGGGCAATCAGCTGGAGTTTGGTCCCTTTAAAGCAATAAACCCTGCCAAGGAGGTTTGCCTTGTTCCCAGCGCCCGCTTCACCTCCTGCACCCATGTGCCCAGAGCACCTAGGGGAGACCAGACTGGATGGCACCTTTTCCTTGGCACTGTCTGTATGTGGGAGCTGAGCATCCCATTCAACAGAGCTGGCCCCTTTGCGTGGGCTCTGGGTTCATCTATTAGCTTTTGGTCTCTTAGAGCCTAGGACTGAGATCAGAAGATGTTGAGCAGCCAGCCAGGCTCCCTTTAAGCTTCTGTTCTAATGTATTTGTATCCAAAGTCATTTAATAGTCCCAGCAGGGAGCAAATCCTGTGCTTGGAGCAGTATGGAGGAGAGTGGCTGTTGCTGCCTACCAGCCATTGCAGGGTGAGACCAGGGAACATCACTTCTCCTTTTTCTTGCCCAAACCCACGCACTGCCCTCTCTCAAGCTGCCTGTCTTTCCCCACCGTTCAGTCTTTCCTGGCCCCGGTGGAAATTACTTGACCTCACACAGATGGAAGCAGTCTTTTTTGAGCCATGTTGCTTAATTTCCCCTAATGGGGATAAATGAGTGTCATTTTAGGAGGACAGGGCTGCTGCACTGGCTGCTGCAGGAAGGCTGTGCCCCAGCATCAGGAGCGTCATGCAGTGACATGGGGTATGGCCTGGTGACGTGTGCTCAGTGACCTTCTGAACAGGAGCGGATCAGCAGCCTTGGTGTGCCTGCAAGACAGGCACATCCGAAAACCAAAGGGCTTGCAAGTGCTGCTGTGCTCTGACTGCTGCAAGAGTTTGGTGCTTAGGTGCCCGGGTGACAAGCGTGGTGCCAGCTGTGCTGGAGAAGTGCCTGGTGCCCAGCTCCAAGCTCCAGAGGCTCAGGACATGCAGCCTGCTCCTGCCTGTGTATATCCGATCCTCCTGCAGGCTGCTGGGCAGCAGGAAGGACAAGGTGGAGAAGGTGGAAGGTAAACATGGAAGACTTTTCCCAGCACCAGTATAGGAAGGGCTGAAGCCCTTGAGATCCCTGGAACTTGAGATATTAATGGCAGCTTTAGTGTCCTTTGGCTGTGACCAAGGAGAAGATTCAAACTGCTTTCCATATTCTCTGTATTCTCCATATCCAAACATTTCTTCAGAAACCTGTCTCTGCTCACCTGTGCAGAGCAAGCCCAGCCCTTCATGTCCCTTGCCTTTCCCTTTGAGCTTTCAGATTAGCATCATCTTTGTGAGATGATGCCGTGTTCCAGGTCCCTGACATCCCAGTTGTGGCACTGAGTGACCCTGTCACGATTAATCCTGGCACCTGGGCCATATTGCAGGAGGTTGTGGTGCCTCCTTGCCCCTCTGCAGCTGGCTCTCCTCTGACATGGTTCCTCTGCTCGCACAGCCTCTAGGCACAGGTCTCTTGTCTAGGTCTCTTCCTCACGTTATAAATGCCTTTTCTGCTGATACACCAGCCCGCAGTTCCCCAACCCTTTTCATTTTAATTCCTTGCTGCAGTGGGCTTTGTGTCAGGATTATGAATTTGCAGTGGGGGCTTTCTTGTTCTCTTCAGAGTAATTTCTAAACCCAGAGGAACAACATCTCACAGAGAAGCACTTAGAGACCTCTTAGAGAGGCAGCGTTGGAGTATTGATCATTCTTCCTCCCCAGGGACCCAGCGCGTTGCGCACGTAGCTGCTGTGCCGTGTAGCCACTTGCGGGCAGCACCACACAGCTCTTCAGGATGAGAAGTGAAAAATAACTCCAGTTGATAGGAATGCAGGACCCCCTTTTATAGAGAGATCAATGATGCCTGGTACAGTGGATTAGCGCTTAAAACACCAGCACTTCAGATGCCAGGGTGCACTCACTGCTGATGCTGACAGCCCGTGCTGCGCGCTGCTCTTCGGGTTACCCACTGAGCTCCTCTGCGCAGCCCTTTCATAAGGTGACTATAATACATGCAGTGATATACCCAGTGTTACATCGGGAGAGCTAGCCTGTAATTATGCTTGAAATGTTTGAGCAGGTTATTTGTCACCAGCACATTAGCTCACTCCATTTAATGCTGCCGCTCGGCGCTGCAGTGGGTTTGCTGTAGCTGCAACTTGCGGCGAGGGGCTGCGGGGTGTTTTTGTCTAAATGCTGCAGAGCCGCCTTGTTTTGGGTTTGTTCCTTTTTACTGGGAGTGATAGGCACAAAACGTGTCAACGAGCCGACGCAGCGTGAGTGATTTGTTTTCGAATGTCTCTCTCTCAGGTGTACAGCTCCTGATGGACTTGAGCGTGGACCTGGTCGCTTTGCAGCGAGCCGGCAGGTTGCCCACAGTCTGTTTTGTTCTTCGTGAGGAATTGAGGCTGTCAGGGTGGTTGGTTTGTGCAGAAGGCTGCTGCACAGTTTGTGCAGTCGCTGGGGACCTGGCTGGCCTTGTTACACGGCATTTCATGGCCAGCATCCCTGGCTCGTGTTGGGATAGGGAAGTCGGTGCCTGTCTCTGCTCATGGGGATTAGCGGCTCTGTCCAGCTCTGACCTGGAAGGTTCGGGTGGCCCCTCTCCGGTTTGTCTTGTTGCCAACTGGGATTTCACGGGAGAAATCCACACACGTGTAATCCCCTGAGAGGCTTGGAGGGACGTTGTCTGGGAGGAATTGTTAGCCCAAAGCTTATGAAACACCTTTTTAGATTGCAAATCAAAAGAAAATGAATCCCCTGCTTGTAGCGTTGGATCTGCCAGCGCCTGTCAGATGCTCCGAGGCCGGATTTTCCCTTTGGGGTGCTCCATTGGAAGAGCTGGCTGAGCTGAGTGGAGGCAAGGCCGGGTGCCCTGCAGTTGTGTGTGTGACACCCTGTGTGTGTGACACCCTGTGTGTGTGTGAGACACCCTGTGTGTGTGACACCCTGTGTGTATGTGTGATACCCTGTGTGTGACACCCTGTGTGTGTGTGTGTGTGTGTGTGTGTGTGTGTGTGTGTGTGTGTGACACCCTGTGTGTGTGTGTGAGACACCCTGTGTGTGTGTGTGTGTGTGTGTGTGTGTGTGTGTGTGTGTGTGATACCCTGTGTGTGTGACACCCTCTGTGTGAGACACCCTGTGTGTGACACCCTGTGTGTGTGTGTGTGTGCGTGACACCCTGTGTGTGTAACACCCTGTGTGTGTGTGACACCCTGTGGGTGTGTTTGACACCCTGTGCTCACTGCCCTCCCCATGTAGGGTGCCAGGGTGCAGGGAGCGTTGCCCAAATCTTGCTGCAGGCACCTGAGCTCTCTGGGACCCCTTCCTGGTGAGCTCTGGCAACCCCTGGCTGTCCTTGGGGACCTAAGAAAGAGAAACCTTGGGGTGATTAAGCCTGTATTTCCATTGCTGAGCAGACAGAATACCCGTTTGCCTGTAATTAGCCCCTAGGTTTGAAGCCAGCCTATATTGGGCTTAAAGCTCTCCCAAGCTCTGGTGGAAGGGGCCCCTGCGTGAATGGGGATGGGATTAGAAACAAAATGCAAGCCAGGGCTTGGGGCAGCGTGGCCGAGGAGATACGCTCTGAAAAAGAGATGACTAAGCAGGTTGGAGTTTTTCTTTTGATTCAGTGTCTTGTTTTCTGTTTGGCTTGTTGGCACCAGGCTTTATCCAAGTCAGCAGGTGATGTATGTTCTTCACCTGCCAAAGAGTAAAGCGCTGGAGTTGGCTGGACCAAGCTGGTGAATTATTCTGTCACCGTATGTGGAGATAATCCAGTCCTCCTGGCTTTGGCGTAGGTTCAGTGTAGGGTAAATAGTCCAGGAGAATTAGTCAGGATGTTGCACTATAAAACTCCAAGGAAACATAATCCTTCCTGGATGAGATACGAGCTCGGTTTTCTGCACACCACAAAGTTTGCTGGGACAGATATTGCAAAATAGCCCTTGTCACCTAGGACTGAGCAGCTCTGGAGTTGTTCGTTCCCTCCAGAAGGGACCCATGGCAATTTCTATCTGAGGAGGAAGGGCTCTGCTAAAGGGCTCTGCCCAGGGTACCACTTTATCCAGCACAGATCTGCCTCCTCCTACGGCTACCTCACTGCTTAATAACAGGCTTTGCTGTAGAAATAGTAACTGCAGACTGCTTGGAGTCCTGCTGAGGTGCGGGGGCTGTGGTTGGAAAAGGTGACCAGGGAAAACTCTTTCCCTCGTGCGAGCAGGTAGGATCTGGAAATGACCTCTCTCCTTCTAAATGAATGTCTGGGGGTTTCCTTGATATCCTACACAGTGTCCCCCACACACCAGTAAATCTGTCTCTAAATCCTCATGAAGAGGATCTGCCCCTGCTCCCCCTGCACTAAACCAGGGTCTTCTCATGTCACAGAATCACAGAATTCTCCTGTATTTCAGAGTGTTTGCCTGGAGAGGAGCCGTAAAACCTCCTTGCCAGGGTTGGATGTCTTGGTATTCAGTGGCAGTCCAGTAGGTGAGAATTTCAGCTCTAATTATAATTGAGTCAGAGATGCTGTCTCCATGTGTCATCCCTGGAGATCTGTTTACAAATTCATTTGCTTAACAATATGTTTGAAAGACCTTGGTATCATTTCAGCACCATTTCCCTGGCCTACTGCCCAGTGAGCTGCATCTGGGCTAGAATTGCTAACCTATGGGTTGGTTTTGTGTTAGTACCCTGGAGTAAAGCAAGTCTCTGATTAGCTATTAGGAACATAGAGGAGGGCAGATCTTATGCAGGTAAAAGAAATTAGTAGTCCTTCCACAAGAAGTTTCTCTCCCTTTCATCTTGAAACCAAGGTGCTGGATTGACTTTGTCAAGAAAGAGCCCACCCCTGAGCTGTGATCTGCCTATAAAGTTGCCAGTCCTCCCTTCCTCGTCTCCAGACAGCAGCTCTGGGCACAGTTTTTCATAACAAATGTGAAGGAGTGTTTGATTTGACAAAGTTTCTGTGTCCTTGACTGGTCAACGGTCCCAAGACCTTTACCAGATGAAAGGCTGGGGTATTTCTTTTTGAGCACCTTTCTAGGCCAGACAGACATACTCTGCCATCAGAATGTACATGTCCAGGGTAGTGGCTTCTCTGATGGATCTAGATTTTGCTCTTTGCAGTTCTCTTTATGCTGTTACAAGTAGAGAGCACTGGGACCAGAGCACACACATGTGCACCCTTCTATTGCTTAGGCAGTATGTGCTTGAGCTGCAGTCCGCAAGAAATGATGTGCTTGAGACCAGTGGACAGTTGTGGGCAGCAGCAGATGGTGACGTGTGAGCAGAGATGCTGAAAGCCACGCTGAGCACTTGGAGCTCGTGCTGTGCTGGTGGAAATCAAAGGAGCTCTGCTCCGAGATGGACCTTGCAGTCCTGCTGTGTCTGATCTCTGCCTTCTGCCTCGAGAGCAAGGGCTCTCCGTGTGTCCTGGGCAGGACCTCTATGGTCTGCTCAGCACTAAGTACTGCTGATCCTCAGGGGAGCAGCAAAGTAAGCTGGAGTAACCGGGCACATTGTCAGCCAGCTGGGTTTGCTCTCTATTAAACAGCTACGGGCTGCAAGCCCAAGCGTTTAGACTACAAGTAAAGCACACTTTGAAAGGCAAGAAGGATTAACCACTGGCATAACACTGGCCAAGGAGAAACCAATGGATTCTGCATCTCTCAAGGACCAGATTGCACTTGTAGAAGATGCTTTAAGTCCTAGAAAGTAGTGGTAGTGGGTTGCACAGAGCAATAGCCATCCAGGCAGAGTCGAATGTTATAATAATTTTCCTCGTCTTAAAAACCTGGCATACTGCTCTGTGTTGATGTAGAGGCTCGGCTCTGTGTTGACACCACTCGCTTCTTTGCAAAGCTGGGTTTTGCCAGCTGCCTAGCCTGGAAGAACAGGAGTATTTGTCTGAAGTCCTGCTAAGCTGACCCTTCAAAACAGCTTCTTATTTGAAATGATGTCTTTGTAAATTAGAAGGTGAGAGAGGAAGCCCCTCTCCTGAGAAGCAAGGGTGAGGGGCTTAACTTTGCTGGTTACTGCCTTGCTTTGCCCTGCAACCTGCTGCTGCTTCAGCTCTTTCTTCAAAGTTCAGAACAGCTTCCTCTGTCCAGCAATGAAAGCTGTTTCCTCTCCGTTTCTCCCCTTCTTTTCCATCGCTTTACCAGCTAGCTGTATTTCTTTGAAAAGATCTTCAAATCACAAATACGTTTCTGTGCTCAGCTCCTCACAGTGTCACCCTCACCCTAGATTGGGTTCCCATTGCAGTTTAGCACTTTCACCTCTTTCAATCTGCCATGCATTAGTCAATCTGGAGTCTAATGGATTTGTAACCTGACTTTGCCCGTATCATCTGGGAGGTTCATGGCAGCATAAGAGGATTTGGGCGCAACTTCCTTTCAAGTTAATGGAAAGATCTCTAGAGGAGTGGAACCTGCTTAAGCATCTCTGCATACTTTGCATTAATGGTCCATAATTTTAATGGGAAATGACTCTAAAGTCTGCAAATCAGCTTTGAACACCTTCAATCTTGTATCCTTCACTTTCTTCATCTAAAATGTAGAAATGAAATGAACAGCATCCATATTGGTCAAGAAACACTGCAAGTATTTGGGCTTCCGTTGATTTCGCTGCGAATGCCTGGTTTCCTGGAGATCAGCTGACCCCACTGGGCTGCTCACCACACTCCTCAGGTCAGGAAGTCCAGGATCTCTTCCTAGCTTAGTGGCCATCTATTGCATGGGCTTTGATAAGTCACATACCTGTCTGTCTGTAAAGCAGAAATGAGCTCAAGAGTCCTGTGGGAATTTATTTTATGAGCAGTTATAAAGCACTTTGCAATCGTCAAGCAGAAGGGAATAGAGGAAAGTGAACTTTTATTGTTGCTACTCAAGTCCCAGCTCTGAAGAGGGGACATTCAGCTCTGCTGCCCTGGGTGCAGTTACCTGCCACACTTCTTGTCTGGGGCAGGTTGTCCTGCCTGCTCGCACGTGCTGCAGGACACATTCTGGGCAAGGTCTTGTGCAGCTCTGCTGCTGATGTGTCCAGAAGGACACAGACAGGACCACATAACAGTCCCCAGGGAGAAGGTGGTGAATTGGGTTGGGCATTTGCACCAGTAGAGCATTTGAAGGGCTGCTGTCCTCAGTGTATGCGACATGACTAGGAATTCTGGTGTCTGCGTCCTGGCAGTACCCCTGGGAAAGGCTTGGTGGTCAAATGGGACCTAGAGAGTGATGTGGTGAAGAAGAGCTTCTTTTGGAGAAGTCCTCTTATTAATGAGTTCTTAGGCTTTGCTTATGCTCAGGACCCAGTTTCAGGCTCACTGCCAGATGAGCACTGCTTGGGTGCTACTTACCTGGCAACGTGTGTCTTGGTGCAGAGTGAGGCCAATTCCAGCAAGAAATTCTCCCCTCCCCTTGTCTCCGCGTGAAAAGGAAGGGAATGCTGCAGTAATGGGAAGTGCAAGGCAAGACAGAAGTAAATGTTGTGCTAATGCGTAGGAAGAATCATTAGGGCAGAAAGCCTTGGTTGATACAACCAGACTGCTTGTGATCTGCATTGCTGTGCCGAGGCGGTGGCCCGTGGTGCTCCTACCACAAAGAGCAGAATTCAGCAAGGTCTCTGCTGTTTCTGTGCACTTACAACAGGCTGCAGGGGAGTGCGGAGA
>JAUBOD010000633.1:10368814-10379544 GCA_032353885.1 Nothura maculosa | reverse complement strand
GCGCTCCGCTGCGCGCCCCGCGCCGCGGCTGCCGGAGCGGCGGGGCCGGAGGGAGGCAGCGGGGCGGGGAGGGGGTGGTGTCTCCAGCCCGGCTCTCCCGCACGCCGGGCTCCATTAACGAGATTATTATGCAAATGGAGCGGCCCCGTGCCACCCGCCAGCCTTACCTCATCCCACGGCAGGGGAGGCAAGGCCGGGGTCCCCCGAGCCCCCCGCCGCGGGGCTGGCACCAGCTGGCGGTGCCACCCGTCCCACCACCTCCGAGCAGGGCAACGTGGGGCTCGGAATGGTCCCTGTGCCAGGGGCATCCCGGTTCCTGGGCACCCCCGCCGTGCCCGGGCACCTGCGGCTCCGTCCCGTCCCGGGCTGTCCTGCCGGGGTGGCTGCAGCCGCGGGAGTTGTGGGGCGCAGAGGAGACGAGAGGGAGCCCGGGCTGCTCCGGGTGCTGGGGTGGGCAGGGGATGCCAGGGCGGGGGGCATGGGGAGGGGGGCACACGCACCTACACGCACCTACACGCACACACGCCGAGGTCCGGGAATATTAAACTGCATTGCAGATAAATCCCCAACATAAATATCGTGAGCGGCTCCGCCGCGGCGGGGGGGCTGCAAGGTGATTTATAACCCACCAGCTCCCACTGCCCGCGGCAGCCTCTGCCCCCCGGCCCGGCCCACCGCAGCCCTCCGCCTTGCCCTGCTCCGCTGCCCTGCCCTGCTCGCCCGCCCCACCTGCACGGCCCCGAGCGCCTCGCGGGGTGCAGGGGGGAGATCCCCAGTCTGTGCCGGGTTTTCCTGGGTGCCAGCGGGGAGCCCCAGGCTGGTGTGTGCTGGGCAGGGGTGCTGTGCCCCGAGCCACGGAGAGCTCCTGCTTGGCACAGGGTGGATGGCTCAGCTGGTGGGTGCTACCCTGGTATGAGCCACCATGGCACGACCTGTGCACACAAGGACACCCCAGCGGGGACAGGGACACCCATGCAGGGCCCCATGTGCCGGTGCCAGGCTCAGTGCGCTGCTCCGACAGGCTCCAGCTCCACAGGTGCCATCGCACCCGCACGCCCCTCTGCACCCTGCCACGTGCTGACAGCACCAAAGTTTCTCCTACCGGCCACAGCACCTGAACCCCAGCAAGGGGATGTCCCAAGGGGGTTACCCCCCCAGTGGGTGTCACCACCCTGGCCGTGTGGGGTGGTGCTCCCGTGCACGGGGATGCAGCCCCCGAGGAGGTGATGGATGAGCATGGCGGGGAGGGAGGTGGGGGGGCCGGCGTTATTAACAGCCCTGGGGACTGCTCGAGCAGGGCTGTAAAAATTAAAGGCGTGTGGATATAAAATAATGGATAAATCTGCGCCGGGCGCAGAGCGCTGCGGTGTCCCGCTGGGGCGGGCGCCCCGGGGAGCCAAGGTTTGGGGGTGCTGTTGGGCAGGGGCAGGCAGCACCGGCACCCCAGTCCCTCTCTGCCCCCCTTACAGGGCACGTGGGCAGGGGCGGGTGCAGGACCCGGCACTCTGGAACCCGGGCACAGGGAGAGGAGAGAGGTGGGAAACCATGGGATGTGTGAGCTGGAAGAGCCCCCATCCTGGCACGGCAGGCAGCGTCTGTGCATCGTGCCCCAGCACTGGCCCTACAGGTGCCATCTCTCCCTAAGTGCCACCCTGGGGACACGCTGGGTCCCTGGCCCCGTGTCTGGGACAGGGCCTGGTGCCGGGCTGGGCTCCCTCCGGTGCTGGCATCGCTGCACTGTGCCCGTCGCGTGGGCCACCCCACTGGCAGCCTCATTTTCCCCGAGATTAGCCGCGGCGCAGGAGCCTCCGCGCACCGCCAGCAGGTGACAAATAAGATTTTTCCACTCTCCCGAGCACCCGGCATGGGACTGTCATTGAAAATGCAAAGCAGCGCGGTGCCAACCTCCGCCACCCCCTTCCCCACAGCCAGCCCCTCCGAGCCAACCCCTTGCCTTGCCTGGCCAAAACCCCCCTTCTCTGCCGTGGCCAGCACCCATCAACCCCAAACAAACCGCTTGCTCCCAGTTGGTGGTGCCAGGCATGGGAAGTGGGTGCCCCTCTTGCCCCATATGGCACCAGTCCTGGGGTCCACAGGTGGGTGCTGGGGTGCAGGTGTGGGGGATTTGCACCCTGTAATTGCTGCCCTGCCTGCACCCACCTCCCCACAGGGCCCTGGCAAGAGGCCTGGAGGGGCCTGGTGGGGAAAGGCCAACCCAGAGGTGCCCCTTGTCGGGCGAGAACCACCCCCTGGCAGCCCCATGGATGGGAGCCCCATGGGGTGCCCCATCCCACAGCCCCAGCCCGGGAGCTGCCGCCGCCGCCTCTCCCCCTGCGCTATTGTAGCGGGGCTGCCTCTGCCGCCGTCTGCGAAATTAATTCGGAGGTGGAGAGGGAGAATTATGTAAAGTGTGGTTATTCTGGAGCGGCGGGGGAAGCGCGGCTGATGGCAAAGTGCCTTTTTGTGTGTTTAATATGCATTTTTTTTTTCCAGCGGTGCATTTTCAGGCGGGTAATTTGCTGTCTTTTCAGACCCCGATCAGTATCATTTCTCCGGCAATGACAGCTTTTATTTGCGCTGAAATGAATGCTGCGAAATTTCCAAGAAATAGCCAAGGCCCCATTGTGAGGCGGCCCCCGCCGTGCCCCCTGCCCGCCGCCCTCTGCCCCGCGGCGCCCGGCTTCGCGACACCCCCGGCGCGCAGCCCGCCCGGGGCAGCGGGTGCGTGTGGGCAGCAGCTGCACACGCGTGTGCACCGCGCTAGGACACGTGCTCATACATGCAAGGAGCTGCATGTGTGTGTGTGTGTGTGTGTGTGCATGGCCTTACACACATGGGCATGCACCCATATAGCCCCTTCTCACACACCTCTACCTGCACACACACCCCTTGGCGTACACACACACAGCCCTATGTGTGTATATATATATATATATATATATATATATATACACATGTTTATATATACACATACATACACACTTTGGCATACACATATACAGCCTTGTGTGTGAGTATGTGTGTATATAAATATATATATATATATGTGTGTGTGTGTGTGTGTGTGTGTATATGTCTGTATATGTGTGTATATAAATCTATATATATGCATACCCCCCTGTCTTGTGCATGCACACAGATCTTTGCACATGCAGGTGCACATGCATGTGCACACATATACACACACACACACACACACACACACACTCCCTCCTTGTGCCTGTACTCATGTACAGCCCCATGCACACACCTACAAGCACATACACACATGCACCGTCTTGCACACACACCTACCACCGGCTGTGCATTCACCTCCCTTGCATACACACACACAGACCCACAACCTTTCCATGCCTACCACCTTTCCCTGCCCACAACACGCACCAAACGCACCCCTCTTACCCCTTATGTGTGTGTGGGGGGGCTCATCATGCCCCCAGGGCAGCCCCTCCGTGTCCCTGGGCACCTCTGGCTGCACAAGCACCAGGGCTGGCGCCGCTCCTGGCACTGCCGAGGTTAACTCTGCCGCCGCCCGGGCTTTGTGGTGCGGGGAAGCTTTAATTTAATGAAGTGTGAGGCTTTTTATGGGCTTTTAATTACGCGGTGATAATTAACATTATAGGCCGCTGGGTCCCGCTGGTGCCCGGCTGCCCTGTGCCAGCTCCCGCCTGTTTGTAAATAAAACCAGTGGGCCGCGGCGGGCAGGGTTGGGGCGACGCATTTCGCTTCATAGTTGGGTGCCCCTGCACCTGGCATGGATGGGAACAGGGGCCTATGTCCTGGAGGGGCACCAGGGACCCACTTGATCCCATGCCAGGCAGAAATCTCTCCCGAGGGTGGGAATTCGTGCACTCAGAGCTACCCCAGGGGTGCAAGGAGGTATTAGTACCATCCTACCCATTGCAAGAGGTGGTAGATGCCCCACTCTTAGTCTCCAGCAGCACCCAGACACCTGGGCTCCTTTGCCCCTCTGGATGCCAGAGCCAGGCTTGGTGGCACAGATGGCTGTGCTGTGGTGCCCATGGGGCTGGCTTGGTCCCCGTGGTGCCCCTGTCATCGCAGGGCCCCGAGCGCTTCCCGCCCCGGGGCTAATAGGAAGCGATCCATCACGCGGCGCCCGGGCGCGCTGCCCGCCTGCCAGGCACCTAATGGATTTATCGCCCGTCACCCAGGCAATTTCCTGCCCTCCCCTAATCAATACCACGGGGCAGGGGGGCAGCACCCATGGGCAACAGCAGATGGGTGGGGAGCAATGCTATTTCCATCACTGCCCCCCCATGGGAACATTGCTTTGAAGGAGGGGGGCAAGGCGGGAAGATGCCCGTGAGGACCCCGCATCCAGGCAGAGCCACCCCCTCCCAGCAGCGTTTCCCATTTCCTGGGGAGGAAAAAGGCTAGGATGGAATTCCCCCCCAACCAATATGTCCTGCACCCCCTTCCCTCTGAGGGGCTCCTGCCAGGGCATCCCCGGGAGCACCAGCGGGTGGGGAAGGATGGGGGGCCAGAGCCCAGGGCTGGCGCTGCCGGCATCCACGTTTCTCCCCCTGCTCCCTCGCTGCAGGCGGCACACAGGGAGCCCAGGCGTCCTGGCTCCCCTCCTCCATCCCTTCCCACTTAATTTTCCCTAATGAAAGGCACTGAGGATGGCGGGGAGCGGGGGCACCAAGGTCGAGGCTGCCTTTAATCAATGGCTGCGGCTGGCAGGGCGCCGGGCCGGGGGGGAGCGGCAGGGAGGCGCGGGGGCTGCTGCAGGTATCGCGGCTGCCCCAGCCCAGGGCTCCAACGGGGAAACTGAGGCACCCAGGACCCACGTCCCCCAGGACAGGGTGTCCCTCGTTCCCCAGGACAGGGTGTCCCTCGTTCCCCAGGACAGGGTGTCCCTCGCTCCCAAGAAGGGCTCATCATCCCCTCAAAGACGACGCAGCCTGAATGCACTGGCTGAGCCGGCGGGTGCCAGGCTGTGCCCGGGTCCTGCCAGGGCAACCTTTAATTGTGTCACCTACCAGGGTCTTGGTACATGCGAGCACCCCCCAAGCCCCTGTGTCCACACGGGCAGCCCCTGGCACCGCCGGGGCAGGGCCCTGGCTCCTCCGGCCGGCTCTCGGAGCTGGGCAGGAATCACTGCCAGCCGGGGGGCACCGTGGCGGGGGGCACCCTCACCCCCTGCCCCGGTGCTCAGCCTCAGGCTGCTAAAGGCACTGGCCAAATGAGAACCCAGGAGTCTGGAGTGGGCAGGGCGCCCATCCCTGAGCTAAGCGTGCTGGGGACGGGGTCCCCCAGTGTCCCCTAGAGCTGGGTGCTGGTGACGGCACTCACCCCATGCACCAGCACCGTGGGGCCCAGGTCCCGGGTGAGCAAATCCAGCTGGTGCAGGTAGAGCGGGTAGAGGCTGGTGTCAGCGGGCGGCCGCGGCAGGTAGAGGAAGCGCACGGCGGGTGCGGGGCCCTGCTCCAGGACGAGCTTGTTGGCGGCACACACGTACTCATCCGACACCTGGCTGGCATTGCCCGGGAAGTTCATGGCGCTCTCCTCCTCGCACGGCGCCGGGCCGCCCGGCGGCACCCGCTGCGTCTGCCAGTGCAGCCCCACCACGGCGTCCCAGGGCACCAGCTGGATCTGGGCCTGGATGCGCAAGTCCTTGAGCAGCTGGCGCAGCTTGTCCTCCTGCGCGTGGGGCATGGCGCCCGCCTCGACGCACAGGAAGAGGCGGAGGCGCGCGCGGCGCCAGGCCCGCGTCATGTTGAGCACACAGGCCATCTGCAGCAGGAAGAGGCTGCAGGTATCGGCGTAGCGGGCGCTGTCGGGCCGCAGCAGGTTCATGGGCCACACGTGGATGGAGGGCGGCGCGGCGGCGGCGCGTCGCAGCTCCCACGCCTTGTCCAGGCTCTCCAGGTGCCGTGCCAGCAGCACGTTGCGCAGCATCTTCAAGGCATCGGCCACGATGCCCACGTACTCACGGGCCGAGAGCAGCTTGGGCGCCGTGGGCGCCCGCGGCGGCGGGAAGCCCAGGGGCACCTCGTCGCGGGCGCTCGTGAAGGCCGGGTGCTGCGCCAGCCCGTCCTGCGGCGCCGCCTCGTCGTAGAAGCCCAGCACGAGCGTGTTGGGCCGCATGCCACCTGCCGGAGAGGCCGCGTGAGCCCAATGTGAGCGGGGGGCCATGCCGGCCGCTCCGAGGGCCGGCACTGCCCTCCTCAAGGAGGCCGCGGGGCCGAGGCCGCGACTCACCGAGGCCGGAGGTGAAGAGGAGCTGGCGGACACCATGGCGCACCGAGGGCGCCAGTGTGAGGCTCACGAACGCCTTCACGTTCAGCTTGTCCACCAAGCCCAGCCACGAGTCCTGCTGCGCCTGCAGCGGGTCCGAGGGCAGCGCGTCTGTGTCGGGGGGACAGGGCAGTGAGGCGGGCGGGCAGCCTGTGCCAGGGTGCCGGCAGATCTCGCTGCCAGCCCTGCAGCACCCCCAAACTACTGCCAACTCCCCTGCCCAGCACCCAGGAGAAGCGGGGAGGTAGAATCAGGTGTTTCCAGCCAGAGAGACGAAATTACACATAAATATATATATATATGTATATAAAAAAACCTCTCAGACAGCTCCACCCCCCCTCCCCAATTTCAGGCCATTAGTCACCACGGCAACGGCGAGGCAGGGACGGGAGCAGCTCCGGAGCATCCCGGGGTGGGCAGGGCTGCAGGGCGAGGGCAGTGGCTGAGGGCACAAGCGGGCGCTATGGGGCAGGGCAGGGGGGCACATGGCTAGGCCGGGCACAGGCGCACGCAGCCAAGCTGCGAGACCACTCCAGGAGGCCCAGGAGCTGCTGATGTTTCCCCCTGTGCCCACAGTGTCCAGACAGGCACCAGTGTCATCCCTCATCAGCAACCCAGGGAAAGACTCCAACCACTGTCCCCCTATCCAGAGGGAGGGCTGGCTCAGCCCCCTGTGCTTATCCAGGGCAGCAGAGAGCAGCCAAAGGGGCAGCACCCACTACCTTGTGCCCAATGGGACCCTGCTGCTCCGGGGACTTAGTGACACCACAGGGAGAGGTGGAGGTCGGCACTGGCAGTCCTGGGAAGGGGCAGCCCTCACCTAAGTCCTGCAGCTCCACGTGGCCCAGGATGTAGAGGCCGCTCTTCTTGAGGTCATTGACGAAGTCGATGAGGCGGGCGCTGCCCCGCGGGTTCTGCACCATGAGCAGCATCTGCGGGCGCCAGAACTTCACATGGTCCTTGCGCACATCCAGCATCAGCAGGTACTTCCGAACCTGGCCAGAGGGAAGCCAGGGACGTCAGCAGGGCCACCTTCCCGTGGGGGTGACATTAAGGCTGTCTGTAACAACCTGCCACGGGGATGCCAACCCCAAGGTTGCCAAAGGGCCAGCGGAGGAGCGCAAAGCAGCAGGCACAGCTGGCACAGCTCACCTGGTGGAAGATGAGGGCCTGGCTGATGTAGCCCCAGGTGCTGCTGGGCGAGAGGTAGTGGAGGGCGAGCAGGAGGAGGAGGAGGAAGCCCAGGCTGGCCGAGGCCGACACGGGGCTGATGAGGAACATCATGACGCAGCAGCCCGCGATGCCCAGCAGGCACGTGTGCCAGGTGAAGTACCGGAAGGTGGGCCTGAAGCAGGGAGAAGAGACATCCGATATTGCCCCATGCCAGCTGCAAGGTGGGCACAGCAACGGCAGGAGGTTGTGCCAAGGCTGGAGCAACCACCTCCAGTGAACCCTGTTGTGCCACATCAGCCACCTCAGATGCCTGTAGCAGTGGGCACAGCCCTGCCCAATAGCCCCTAGCCACTGGAAATGGCTTGCTCCAGCACTGCTGACTGGAAGCAACAGGGAATGGGTCTGATGGCTCCCGTTAGCAGAGCAGGGCCACAGCTAACAGGCACCTGACGAAAACGAAGCAACAAATGCGCAAACCACAGCGGACACACAGGCACGAGAGGCTGGCACTGCCTCTGTCCTCATCAGTGGCACTGGTGGGTACAAAGCCCCTGGCATTCGACCATGCTTGGCTGGCAAAGTCCCACAGGGAGTGTCAGGTTGCAGAGGGGATCGTTAGCTAATTACACCAGGGTAGTGACAAGGAAATGGATTAGCACTACCAGCTAATCCTGCATCTCGGATGCCCCATGCCGCGTTGCAGGGTGGCACAGGTACATGGATACCCGGTGCCAAGAGTGTCTCCCAGAGCTGCTTTGCACAGGGAAAAGGGCTCCCTGCAGCACCATGGGCCAGCAGCGCTTCCCGCTGCGCATCCCTCTCCCTGTGCCCACCTCCTCCTCGCACTGATGGCACCTCAACATGGCATGCCGAGTACAGAGATGGCCTTTTCCAGCTCAGTCAGCTCCTTCCTGGCACCACCACTGCTGCTTCCTGGCACCCACAGTCATGCCAGGGCTCCTGCCTCCCACCCCAAGCTTCTCACACCTCACTGAGGGCAACTGAGCTGGTGCCAGAGGGATGGGGTCAGAGGAGGGCACAGGAGGCTATAGGGGGCGGTGGGCACAGTGCACCCCTCTGCTGCAGGGCAGCATTTTGAGTGGAGCACAGAGAGTGATCGGTACCTACCCCGGGGGCACTAGGCAGCCCCCTGCTACCCATCCTGGCGAAAGGGGGTAACCTGAGACAGGGGAGGTGTTGGAGGGCCTGCGTGTGGTGACGGGCATGGCCCGGAGGAGCGGGATGGTGCCAGGAGCGCATGGCGGCGCCAGCAGCCAGGCGCATGGCTCAGCCTGGCGCAGGGACGCGGAGGCGGCAGGCGAGAAGCTGTTATTTTCTCTAATTGTTGTTTTTGCTGAAAGGTAATTAAAACCCTTTTCCGCTGCGCTTGATGGAGACCTCAGCATGGTGGGGCGGGGGTAGGCACAGCAGGGGCTATGAGAGAGCAGGGTGGGTGAAGGGACCCCTTGGCACCCAGCTGCACCACCCTCCTCTGCACCGGGCACTGTTCAATTTAGTGCCATCCAGCCCGGGCAAGGAGGCTGAGCCCTGGCCTGGCACAGGCACCAGCTCTCGCTCGGGACGGGGACACTCTCAGGGACAATCTGCCCTGCTGTATCCCAAGCATTGCCACCCAGCCCCGCTTGGCACCACGGCCATCTCCACCTCTGGGGCTCCTCACTTCAGATGAGTGGCACCGTGGGCAGCAGCTCCACTGCCACAGCTGGCACTGCCCTATCCCCTCTGCATGGTCCCCGAAACCAGCTGGCTCCCACATCCCTAGGGCACAGCAACAGGGAAACATGGATCGATCAGGAAGGGAGCGCTGCGCCCAGCTCGCTGCCAAGGGCACGAGCCAGAGGATGGTGCCCGAATCACCCTGCAGCTTCCCCGCAGTCGTGGGGCAGCCGGGCCAGGCCAGGCCCGCGCCAGGGCGGCCCCAGGCACCGCGGAGCAGGGCTGCCTGTCGCCCACACTCACCCTTCCTGGAAGATCTCTTCGTCTTCTCCTCCCCGCTGCTCAGGATCCCCCTCCCCCGCTTCCCCCGTTAGTTTAATTAGCACTAATGGAAAGTGGGCTCCATCACGGCTTGGCAAGCTGCCCGGGGGATGCCGGGCGGGCACAGGCTATAAATTACCTCCGGAAAGCCTGGGGGGAGGGGGCGGCATCTATCCAGCTAGTGCATCCATATCTCCTTGATAAAGCATGGAGAGGGCAGAGGGGACGGGGCCAGGCCAGTGCCACGCTCCCTCTTCCATCCCATGGGGCGTCTCTGCCCTTCTGCCCCACATGAGAGGGGCTGCTCTGCATCTCTGCCCCACTGAGGGGCAGTGGAGGGACTGATGGATGGATGGCGCCCACCCAGCCCCTCAGAGCAGCCTCCCTGGCACCCATGAGTACCTGAAGTTGGGGGCCGATGCCCACTCCAGTGCCAGGCAGGCCAGGTTGACAGTAGCGTAAACCAGGAGGAAGAAAGTGGTGACAACCCCCGCGATGGTGTTGAGCTTCCCGGAGAAGAGCACCAGCTGCAGAGCACAGAGAGGGGCACAGTGTGAGTGCTGCCTGCGCTCTGCGCCACACCAGCCCTGGCACCAGTCCTGGCACCAGCCCAGTGCACCCCACAGCAATGGGCTCGCTGTCCCCATGGCACGACTGTCCCCTGAGTGAGCACAGGGGCCGGCACAGAGCAGCTATTTCCACGTGTGCCAGGGAAGGATATGGACAATGCCGGGCTGGGCATGAATTTCCCATGCCAGGAGGGGGCAGCCCAGTGCAGAAGGTGCCTGGGCACTGCCTGGGTGCCCGGTATGTACCCGTTGCCACAGGCTGCTGATGGCAGCCCTGTGGTTTGGTTCACTGGGAGTTAACAGCGCGGCTCAGCCGTAATGGATCCCCCACAAGAGCCCCCTGCGCCGCCCCCGCACTCAGCCATTTGCTATGATTTATCCTTCAGGCATCAGCACGGGGAAGGAAAGGTCGGGCAGGCAGGGAAGGCAGGCGTGGGGCTGGAGGGGAGTGGGGGGCTCCAGGGCATGCAGGTGAATGGGCAGCTCTCAGCTCCCCTTCCAGCCCTGGAGGTGGCTCCCAGGGGCAGCACTGCACCCTGCTTGTCCCAAACACCTCCTCACAGCCCCTCCTGCCTGTGCCCCCCAGCAGTGCTCCCCATTCCTCCAGCGGGCCCAGGACCCCTTGTTCAGCTGCCCCTCGGCTCTGCCATGCCTGCCCTGGCACAGGCTAGTTCTGCAGTGCCCAGCCCAGGAGCCAACCCATCTTCACCCAGTGGCACTGGGGAAAGG
>JAUBOD010000633.1:10302296-10317596 GCA_032353885.1 Nothura maculosa | reverse complement strand
TTTCAGATTGACTTAATTGTTTCCCTGAGGGTGAAAATGCTGCTTTCTTAACTGTCTTTTGGCTGAGTCACTAACTCTCCATTTTCGTTCCTGCTAAGGCTCAGACGGATCACCTAAATCCACATTTTTTTCCATAGGTTTAGACTGCAATATATGTTTCTGCTAGAATAAATCACAGATACAGCATTACTTGCATACAAACATCTGTTTCATAGCACATATTTACATCATTTTGTTATCCATCTGCCCACTACTTTTAGATGCATGGGTTGTACAACTTTCTCCAGGAAGAGCATGTCCTGGCATCTGAAAACCACAGGCAGCAGGTGTCCAGTGATGGACAGAAGAGCAGGGTCAGAGTCTGGGCTCTTCACTAATCACAGCTCAGATGCTGCAAAACTAGGAAAGAAAAACTGGAGCTGCTAAAGATTCCCTCATCTCATGGCTCCCTGTCTATCCTCAAGACTGACAAGGTTGGGGACAAGAACTTCTGTCCCCAACAGAAGAACAGTAGGACACAGACTTTTCTTCCTCCCACCACTTCTCTCCTCTCCTTGTATTTTTTCCCTTAGGAAATAATATACACCAGGAGGGCTGAGGCAGGTAGGCCAAGATGCATTTAGCTCATGACACTTTTCCACCAGCTCTTTCATAGCTAGTGCAGTTTAATCTCTCAGCTCCCAATGTTACTTGTCTCTCTCCTCTGAGGGGAGAATTGTAAAAGCTGTTCTGAATGGAAGGTTCATTCTATGTACACAGAGGGAAGAAAATGTTAAAACTGAAAACCTTTTGGCTTGGGCTAAAACTTCTCAGACTCTGGGGGTTTTCTTTGTTTATTTTTTGATTTATTTCCTGTGGGTGTCTTCGGAACAAGGAAGGCCATTCACTTAAAAAAGAAAAAAAATCCTCTTAAAGGTCTGCAAGGAGTTTAGAATTATTTTAAAATGTCACATTGCAACATTAGTTCAACTCCTCTACATCATTGGGGAAGATATTGAGTCAAGTGAAACCTAGTGCTAGATCACCTTGCACCATCCCTGCAAATATAGCTTACCTCAGCCTGGGTTCAGCAAGTACCCAGCCATGCCTGTGGGTTCTAATACAGACTAATTGAAATTAATTTTTCCATGCACCTATAATAAAGTATTACGAAATAGCCAACACAAAGCCAGCTCATAGCACTCAACACAGAAAAACAGATGCATCTAAATGCCAGCAGGCTATTCCTAGCAGATACTGCTCTGAAAGGATCTGCTGCCAATAAACAGCACAGATTTCTGGCCACACACTCTGTCTTGAAATGTTGGCAGTCCAAAGGAATCTGAAGACAGAGGCTGTTGCACGGAGGATACCATGTGAACAGTGTTACCAATTCCCAAGGAAACAGGCTCCAACTCAGCTTGACAGACAGTCAGGAAGGCAACAGAATCATGAAAACCAAATAAAATTGCAGAACATCCCAAGACTTGCGGCCTGAAGCTCAAAGCATCCTCATCCCTCATGAGAGGACAAAAGCTGACCTAGGAACAAAAAGCTTAGCAGACTGGAAAGAAGTTGGACAGCAAATCTGTCAAGGCCCTGAAGAAGTACTATCATTATAGCTGGTGACAGCAGAGAGGTGACACCAGAGCATGAAGACAAACGTCTCTTTCGCAAGAGAAGGGAGAGAACTGCACAAAGGTTCAGCTCTGGAGGCAGCTGAGGTAGCAGCTTTTGCCGTGGAGGCTGGGAATTGCCTTTGCCTCAGACAGCTGAGCAGATAGGAGGCAGAGGGAGTTTTCACCAGCACGCAATACAAGCAACCACGTACCAGTTCCTGTAACATTCTTACAGACCAGTACTTGAAGCTCTGTCCTTCCCCAGCATGTGTCAAGACTAGAAAAAGAGGTCTGTCAGCTTTGGTGATAAGCTACAGCTGGGCGTGTGATAAGAAACACCAGCCCATATCTCATATCAGCGCTCTTAGCCAGCCCAGCTAGGCTCCTTATGGGCTCTCCTAACAAGACGCCAACGACAGCTAAGTGGCACCAGCTTTCTACCAGTCGTGGCCACTTCTCTCTTTTCCTTAGTACATCCATGTTGCCTTCTTTTCCTCTCTTACTATCAGCACTGGTTTCTGCTCACCTCCCCTGGCCCCTCAGCTCTTGCCTTTCTGCAAGTTGTCAGAAGAGGTTGCGTTACAAGGATTGCGCAGAGGCTCCGAGCCCGGCTGCTGGCTGCTTCACTGCTCACATTCAAACCAGTCAGTGCTGTGTCACACACCCTTGCTCAGGCTGTGGAGAGAAGCCTCTTCGAGAAGCAGCTGCCCACATCTCCCTTCCCTGGCCACACACAGCAGCACCACTAACTGAGCATTATTAATACTATGCCCTTGAAAGTTACCTTCATTCTACTCCTGCTAGGCACTGGAAGTGGTTTAATAGATGTGATCAGAAAGTTAAGGTTCCCCTATTGAAAAGGGAAAGGAAGATTAAAAATTGGCATTTGTTAATAAATACACTGACCACTAAGATGCATGAGCCTTACCTCCTACAAATTTATCAGCTCAAATGCACTAGTGGGCATGGGAAGAAATTACATCCTGGCACCCTGTCTTGTAATTTGTCTGCCCTCACTCCAGAATTCAGTCTACCACCAAGCCGAGTATGGTAGTGATGCTTCAGAGTATTGGCTTTTAGTGCCCTAAACGAGCTCCCTATAAGCTGGCTAGATGCTAGTGCTTTGCCTCCACATTATAGCCCTAGACCTCCTACACAATCATAAACTAACCTCTCACTGTTCCTTTATAAATCAGGAATGTGAATGGGCTTGAAATCACTTGAGCTAAGAAAAAAAGCCAAAAATGTTGGCACCTTCAGTATGAAGTACATTGACCTCCTGTGCTGAATGGGCACCACTGTGTAATTCCCCTCAGAAAATGAGAACAAATTTGAACCTTTGTAAAAGGTTAAAGAGCTAGCTTTTTTTTTTCTTAGATAGGATTTTTTAACTAGAAATCTAATCTAACAAAATGAGCTGCTGCTTCAGATCATAATACTCATATCTCCAACCATCTGATTTACCCATAAACCATTCTTGTTCTTAATGGTTTGAGGTAAGATGCCAAAATCCATTCTTCAGACCTCAAAGTTGTCATCTCTTGTCCTCCACTCATCATCTGATCTGCCTGCTCTCTATCAGGACCTATAACAGGCATCCAGGGTTGAACAGTCCTATTCTTTGTACAGTCCTACCTTGGAAGGATGTCCTTGCTTTATTCTGCAGTAAGTTTCTACATATTCAGCCCTAGATCTCTGTTTCTGTCTGTCCCACTGAACATTTGAGTCCAAGATGATTTTTCCAGATACATCTGCTGTATTTTTGGACATTGAAACTTAGCTTTTTTCTTTGATATTACCCAGGTTTATTGCTCCTTTTAATTAAAGAGTCTTCTGCAATCATTATTCATGTGGTATTTCACAATGACAAATACTGAACATATAAAAGTAGAGGTAGGCAGGTAATGACATTTATAGCCAAAGAATTGTATGGAGAGAAGGAAAAGGGATTTCCCCACTTTGGGTTAACAGTTCCCTGTTCAAGGCCGATTTGACAACATGGGCTTGACTGCAGATCTCACATCTGATGATACATGCTCCTAAAACATAAAATAAAGGAATGTATACAACTTCATCTCCACTAACATATCATCAGTTTGGGGTGCTTTTTTGGACAAGAAATTACATTCTAGCATTGAACAAAATTTGATTTGTTGCTCACAGTGCATTTTTCTCACCTGAAGATGTCAGACGAATAAATTAAACTTTGATAAGAGCCAGCGGCAAGACTTTTAATCAAAGGCCAATGAATAACATAAAGTGCATTTTGGCTCGTGCTCTAGGATTACAAAGAGAACGAGCACAATTTCTAGTCTCCCCAGGTGTGTCTCAGCAGGCACTTGATCAGAGAACTATCTGAAAGTAAGAAAAAAAAATCAGGAAAAAACAGATCATAACACACTATATCTTGCTTCAGTTTGAACACAGGTAACAGAAGTAACTTTAATTCTAAATAAGAGGCATGAAATGTAGGCACAGCCTTACTGTGTCAGGCAAAAGATGTAGTTACTCTCATGTCCTTGTTTCTGGCAGTATGCCGTAGCAGATGCCTTTGGAAAGGATTTAAGAAGCAAAAATAAAGATATACTGTATTGCTATTAAATAACCTCCCTCCCAAATATTTTCCTGCTGAAATCTTACCCATCTGAATAGATGCAAGTATTTAGTACAACGTGCCGTGCAGAGGAGATGCATAGCCCACCAGCAGGGTGCTTATGGCACCAGCCCTTCTTGCTCCTCTGAGCAATCTCCTCATTTGCTGCCTTTGACGCTGGCCAGACTTTCTGTTGGAGCAACAGTGAATTTCCCTTTTACCTCCTCTGCCTTCTTAGACCTTTCTGGACCTCTTCTGAACTACAAAATAGCTTCTCAAAGCGTTCTCTGCTGGTTCAAGGCACAATATTATTTCAAAGTTTCACCCTATATATTTTGGTTTCCCCCAAAAGACACACTTGAGCCAATGTTTCATACATTGGAGAATCTAGAGGAACATTTTAGCATAAGCCTTTGATATAAAGCATTTTCCCAAACAAATTATTTAACCAGTAGTGAAAACATCAAATCTTGCTCTAAATTAGACATTGATGCAAAAATCTACCTTTTGTTGTTTTTTGTTTGTTTTGGTTTGGCTTTTTTTTGCACAAAGCTCTTTTTGTCTCTACTTACTGTATTTTGCATTGATGAACAACCTTCCTGATCAGTACACTGCCTGGGAGAGCTCCACCATGAATCAGAAAGAAAAACATCCGAAAAAAAAAAAAGAAAGCAAAGAAAACAGAGATCTTAGTATCACAAAACTTGGCAAAATTTTCCTTAAGTGTAACCTCAGTGGGCAGCATGTAATGGTAGGTACCTCTCTCCCCTCACTTTAAGCTTTAAATATTTAAGACTTTCTTCATTCACAAACTTTTTCTGTATTTCTTTTTCTACTTTTGTCCTGCAAAAATTATATTAACCAAAAAAAAATTTTAAATCTACATTTCTGAGACACAAACTGTCTATTCCCTGAGGAAACTGCAAGTAGGAAGGAAACAAAGTAGTAAGACCCAGTTACAAACCCTTCCCTAAAATAAACAGCTGTGAGCCATTTCCAAACCTTTCTAAACTACATTATCCACGGCGGTGTTTCCACCACAACTCAGAGTCTGGAGGCTGTGGTTTATGTGGCAAATGAAAACCTTGACGGGTGGCAGGTTAGTCACTTCACTTGAAAGACGTGTTACATCCCTGCAGTCATCAGCAGGGTGGGGACCTTCTAATGTGGCATCTCCTTGGTGGCGTAATGCACGTGTGCCTGGGGGCTCTAAGCAGTGGGCAGCAAAGTGATGACGAACAGAAAAGACAGCAGCCTGGGAGGTGGGACAGGCAGGGCTGTGGGCAGCACATTAGAGAAGCCAGCTGAGCCAACCCTGTTACCACTGAGTTGGCTCTGGGCTTTTTCTTTTGCTAACAAGCTCCCTTCTGTTACCAGTTACTGCACTGGTTTCCACAAGTCGAAAGTTTGGTCTGAAGATCCCAACTTTCTCATGACCTAGAGGGAAAGTCAACATGATTCTGTACCACAGAAAGCTGATCTTTACAAAACTAATGATAAAAAATCTGATAGTACATTATAACATTGATCAAGCTGCTATGTGATGCACCACATGCTAGCAAATACCAAATCTAAATTTCTTTCTTCATCTTTAATTTGACCTTTTTCATCTTATTTTTGGAAATTATTTACATCCAACTCAGACATTAATAACCTCAGTTTCAATGTGTTTCTTTTATACTTTTATTATTATTATTATTATTATTATCATTTCCAATTTGTCAACCAACTGGAATGTCTAAGTTCAGAAAAGTAAAACTAAACTAGGTCCTTGAAGGTGCATTTTCCAGAACCAAATGACCCGATGTCATCAAACCACTCACAGAAATGACACCTGCTAGACTCTTGCAAGATCCTCTGTCAAATTTTACCCAAGTCTTCTCAGGAAGGAGCATCATAACAATCCTGCTCAGTAAGGACAAGGAGGCACAGCACAGTGTGTTCATAGCTGGAAACCACAGTAACTTGCTGTAGATGCTCTCCAAGAGGAGAAGAATGGTTAATATCTCTGAAACTCTTTTGGAATCTTCACAAGTACCCAACCAAAAGTTGTGGTGATCCAAATCTCTGCTGGCATCCACTTTCCGAACAGTCCTGGGATAAATTAATATCAATATCCAGTCTAGGAAAAGAAGATTTATGTGTTTGAGAGGAAAATCATTGAGGTACAAAGGGCTGTCTCATTCTGGTCTTGGATGAGTTGCATCCTAGCGCGGGATGGCACAGAGCCTGTACGGATGGGGCTGCAGGGTGCCCCCCAAAATGGGCTCTGTGTTGATCGTTGTCACCCCCTCGGGGAGCTGGAAGGTGAAAGCCCGCAGCAGGTTGGCAAAGAAAATGAAGAGCTCAGTCCTTGCCAGGTGCTCCCCCAAACACACACGGTGCCCTGCGGAAAGACGAGGAGAAGGTCAGTGAGCACCTAGGAATATTCTAATTTCATAATCACTTTGTTCATTCTTACAGGATGACGAGGGGCTTTCTTTCTTTCATCTTAGTCCTTTAAGAGAGGTTATTAGCAGCTCTAACAAACACAAAGTACATTACTTCTCAGGGAAAAAAATGTAAAAATAAATATATATATATATGTGTGTATGTGTATAAGTATATTATATAAACACACACACGTGTGTGTGTATATGCATATATGAAGAATATTACAGACGAAACCTCTGTAATACTGCAAACTATAACTGCCTAGAAAGTTTAGGAGCGAGGATAGGATTCCCACCTCAATGCATTAAGAACAATTTGGGTTCTGACACCACAAAAATAAACCTACACCTTGGCAGATAGAAGCCAGCACTCTTCTTAAAAAGATCCATATCTAGCAGTTATCCGAGGAATTATCATACTGTCCCATTTCTTTATTCTTCATCTAATCCACTGCTTTGGTTTGAATGGTCAGTGTGTTTACCTGCTGAAAATGGTAAGAAAGCTTCTCTATTTATGAAATTTCCCTCCTTATCAAGGAAGTGGCCAGGGTTGAACTGTCGAGGTGTCTCCCACTGCTCAGGATCATACAGGACAGAGGCTATATTTGGAATGACAATGGTTTCCTGCAAGGAAAAAACTGTTGGTTAAGTTCTGCCTGCTCTTCTCTCACCCCTCGGTTTCTGCCTGGTGCCTAAGACTGCTGCTTGTTGCCATTTCTTTGCAATGTGCAAATATCATGGGGTTAGAAGTTCGTTTTCCCAGACAGAAAATGGAAGTCTGGGGACATTTTCTTATTTGGAAGTTCTAATTCCCAACTCTGCAGCTGTGTCAATGTGTGTTAATGGTACAACTGCATTGGGACCACGCCTGCTACCAGTTTCGATAGCACCTCCAGTAGGATTTGTGGATATTTGGGCCCAGCTTTGAAAACTCACTTTCAGGCTTAAGATAAAGGGAGAAATCGAGAAATCTTTGCAGTATTTATCACTTCATTAACAAAAATTTCCAAATCCTTTTATAGTCCTTCAGGCCTTCTCCATGTTGGTCTTGACTATCTTTGCTACAAATTCAGACAGAAGAAAGTGTGAAGCTGTCACCACATAGCGAGTTAGGTGGGGCCAGTTTCAGATGCCAGGAATGGTGATGGCCTCTCCCATGTCTCCCCTGTTCACAGTGTTCCAGGGTTATATCTATATATAGAAAATGGGTTATAAATCTGGAATAGAAGCTGAACATCCCTCTGCTAAAGAAAGAGCAGAGGCTGAAAACATTTCTGTACCTTTTTGAGGGGATAGCCCAGCAACGTTGTGTTCCTCACACACACTCTGGGTAGGCCAACAAAGACAATGTTGCTGAAGCGCTGGATCTCATGAACCACAGCATTTGTGTAGGGCAATTTTCTTCGATCCTCATAAGAGATTAACTGGGAAGGTCCTAAAACAGCATCCAGCTCCTTCTGCACTTTCTCTGTGGAGAAATATGCACTATTTTAGGTGGGAAAATGTATGAAATATTTTAACTGGCCTCTTTTCTTGGAAAAATGGGAAAATCTAGTATCTCAACGAAGCCCATGAAGTTGAAAACTTATGGCTTAATATGATTTGATATGATTTAATGCCTGAGTTTAATGTATACAAATAAAAGAAACAAACAAAATAAAAAAAGAAATGTAGTACAGAGTCACAACCAGGACTACAATGTTTTTATATCAACACTAGCATTTATCTCACTATGTGTTTTTTTGCTGTATTTGAGTCACTTAGCCCCAGATTTTGAAGGTATTTAGGGAGTGCTTATTTTAGCTTATCTCAAAATCAGAATCTCATTTGCAAAATTGATATAAATGCCTTGGCTATTAGCTCCCCATGCAAGGGAGGAGTTGAGCAGAGGCAGTCTGAGTTACAGCAACACCGAACAAACAGCACATGAATCAGCTTAAAACCTTGGATGAGATCACAGGTTCAGTGACACGGCCTTTAGGGTGGCCTCGTGCGAGATGGGAATCAGGCATCTCCTCTTTCAGCACCTGAGCATAACAGAAAGGCCACGAGCTCCAGGGATACTTGTGTTTCCCTTAAGCTCTGGCCATATCCTTTCTTTTCCTTACACAGCTGTGACTGGAGAAACTCAGCCTGGATACACAGAGGTATTCACTGGAATTAGTACTAATGAGCTGAGCAATCTCTTTTGCAGCATTAATGACAGACAGACATTGTGTAGTGCCAACAATTCTTGCATGAGAGCACCCTTATGTGCATCAGGCAGCCACAGTCCTCTCCTTAAGCTTCTTTCCCTATTTCCGCAGTTTCTCTGTTTCTTGCGGATATTTCACATTCACCTTTGTTTGCTCCTAAGGTTTGTTTGCTGCTTTGTGAGCAAACTGCAACAAACATCGACCACGATTTAAATATTAGGTGCTAACACACCCATTTTTTACCTGGTTCGTCACATGCACCACGTGTTGTACCGAAACCCTGAAGCCAGCCCAGATCAACGTGCCAGGGTGCCCCTTGCCTGGGCTTGCACATGAGGTGCCTGGCCTCAAAGGCAGGGAAAAATCACTGAGCTTCTGAATCTGCATGTGCCAAACTACCTTAAGTGCATCTCCTTACCTTACTCTTTTTTTTTTATTCTTGACAGGAAGGATATAGAGACTGTTGTCTCTACCAGGACGACACAACTTCCCTACGGCATTCTTCAGCCCTGTGTAAACTGCCAAGGTTAGACAAGGTGGCAGCTGCAAGGGTGAGTTGTAAGTAGTGAGTGGAAAGGGTAGGCGAAATGTGTGGCAAACACAGCAAGGTGTGCTAGCAACCCTCATGCCTGAAACAGACAGGACTTTAGCTTTAACATCAGGCTTCAGATTACATCAGAGACTGAGTCTCTGGTTTTCTCTGTGCGACAGGCTTAGCTTGCTGTTTTCAGTGCTTTGGGAGAGTGAGAGCCAAGCTCAACTGCTGGCTTTTGTAGCTGCACCTCATTCTATTTAGTCATCATTGACATTTGTAGTAGCCACAGTATTTCACAGCAAATCTCACCTTGGATTTCAGGATGCACCAACATGTAGAGCAGCCCCCAATACAAGGTTGTGCTTGACGTCTCTGATCCACCAAGGAAAAGGTCATTTATAACATACACCAAATTGTCTTCATCATACTTGGGTTTGGGTCCATCTTTAGACTGTGGAAGATGATAAAAAGTTAAAAAGCGTAGAAGTGAGAGCATCGTCTGCAAGTGTGAAAGTTATTATTTCATGATTTTTGTAGGTGTAATGTACAAGAAGAATATTCAAAATTACAGTTATTACCATTTTTGCTATTGCAGTTGTTGCAAAAACCTGTACCACTGAGATCTGAAAAAGGCATAATTGCCTCTAAAATGATTATATTAGTAAATTATGTAGCATTGATTTAGACCTAATGAGCAAGAGAACCCCAGAGCCTGTAAGCCAACATTATGGTAATGCAGTGGGCTGCCTGATGAGCAAAGGTAGTAGCTACATGGACTTTATCTATCCCAAGAAAGAGGAGTTTCCTTTGGCCCCTAAAGGTACCATAAAACGACTGACTTCGAAGGAGAAACTCTGGTGCCCTTAACATAATCTCCCTGACTTGTTAATCCCTCCTGCTATGGAAAAGATATTTGGACAGGATAGAAGAACAGTGCACTGTCAGTGCATTGTGTCATTGAGTGTTTCTGAGCAATTATGTCCAGGTCCCCCAATTTAAGTCTAAGTGACAGGTCACCTGCATCTCAAACTGTGTAGATTAGAGGTAACAGAAGACATAAAAGGCTTTGGACCCTAAAATACATCCCATTTAGGACCTATTAATGGCAACACCTGAGGAAGTGGGTAAATAATATGTAATACCTAAAGGACAGATTCCAGCATTGGTCAAATGATTGAGTAGGCTGAAAATACAAAGGTGCAGATACTGAAAGAGACTGAACTGGAGCTGGAAGGACTACTCTCTTTTAAATTCCAAAAGAGTGAAGAAAGGTCTGGAAATCATTTAAATACTCGATCTCCTTAGATTTGGACCTAAAAATAGAGCCTCCCATAAAGGGCAGATCTTGTTCAAAAGGTTTTCCTCTTTCCTTAGTAAGTTAGTTGGAGTTAGTAAGCTCCCAGTTGCTGTATTCACATTAAGAAACCTATGAAATGCAAGAAACTACAATATAAGGGGGTTGATTGCATTATATATTGGCCTGTTTAGATATAAGCCCCATGAATGTATGATCAGGCAGAACGGTCACTTACTTTCTCCATTTCAGCCAGGTAGAAGTCGATGAAATCCTGTGGTTCGTTTGGGATACCTCTCTCCACATGTCTCCTGATCTCCTTCCTTGCGAAAGAACTCAGGACATCATAGCAAGACAAGGCCTTTTTATGAGGACCAGGGAGACGGCACATCAGCCAGGGAAGAATTTCATACAGCTGTGGAAGTGACATACAAGAGGTAGCATGAATTATCTGTCAGTAACAAAAATAGCTTAGAAATAACAAAAGGCTGAGCTGTCATGTCTGGAAATATTGATAATGAGGTGAAAAAACCTATAATTTCTCTGAGTTCATTTTCATCCTGAATCTAGGGTCCCAAGTCCTGCCAACACTCTGCTCATGCCAGAAGTTTGCTTGACTAACACAGATCACTAGAAGACCCTGTTTCTGCACAGGCTGGAATCCCCAGCTCCCTCACAGAATCAAAATCCAGCCTTCCTTCTGCGTGGCTACTAGAAATAATAGGATAGTTGGGCAGTTCTCTCAGGCAGGCAGAAGGATGAAAATTTAACTTTCTATTTGCATTTGACAACTGCTCTGTGTTTGGAGAAAACTTATTCTTGCATCTGCACCTTAATTTTATGGATATATTGGGAAAAAAAAGAGCATATTATTTACTTACCTGATGAATGAAGCTGCCTGCAAATCTGAATATATTCTCTGTAGCACTGATCAGCTCATGGAAGGTTTTGTCCTCATCAGAGAAGTGATATCCAAAAACCACAGCACAAATTACATTTGAAATAGAATGAAAAAGAGGGAAAGAAGGATCCACAGGTTTTCCTGCAAAGACAGTAATTAATATTTACTCTTAATGCTTTCTTCAATTGTTACTTGTTCATATGGAGCAAGATACTATCAGAGATTGTGTAAAGTACACTTTTTATCCAGCTGGAGTGTGAAGGGAAATGACATATGGCATTAATATGTATTCTTGAATATAAACAGTGTTAAAGCAGAGCACACTCTTAAACTATCAGCTTAGAGCCTTTCTTGTGAAATGACATTGCACAGCAAGATCCGTTGGAGGATGTCATAAAATCTGCTGTCATCAGGTGAGTGGGAAAAGTCAAGCAATATGCAAGGCAAGAAACACCACAGGAGCTAGATTAACTGAGCAGAGTGACAGAAATGATCAAAACCATAGAAAAAAGAAGAAAGACTGGGGGAAAGTTCAAAAGGCAGAATAAATAAGAATTGTAAAATACAGGAAATAATAAAATAATTAAGGTGTCAACTGTTAACCATTAGATCTTTTTCTGAAGATTTTTAATAGATACAAGACAGATGTCCATCAGAAATTTTTTGGGTAGAAATGACCTGGCTTGAATTCAAGAATGAATCAGCTAATATATTGAAGTCATCTCCCTATTTTCTTTGATTTCTTCTGCTAGAAGTTACTTAAACACAAAAATATCCTACACCATTATGGGAGAATTCCTTAAATACACCACCAGAATCTTAACAGATACATTTGTATATATTTTTAAGCTCTGTACTTTGTTCGACGAATCAGCTGACGGTTTATACAATCACACAAAAACTCAGTAGTGTTAGACTCTCTATTTTCCCAGAGTTGGGTGAGATGACTAAAGAGAGACATCATCTAGCTGAAAAATGTTGATATCATCAGTTGGAGAAACTGAGAGAACCAGTCACATCACGAGATCTCCTTGTATTTAGAGACTGACATCACGCTCAAGAATGTCAAAGCTATTATGGTCTAGGCTGGAATTTAGAGAATTAGGGAGCTGATTAAGGTCTACCATACTCTAGGTTATCTCCCATGGGCAGTTTGAGGACTCCCTGGCTATGCAATTCAGTGACATCTTATTGTAAACAGAGTTAAATACAAGCCAAAAGAGGAGGGATTTCCGAAGTTTCCAACTTCATTAGGTTCAGGTGCAGCTTTTTAGGAAAGGAATTTCCATGTTTGATACTGGGCTCTATCTGCACTTCCTTGGATACCTCAATCTGGACTCATGCTTGCCCTAGAAAGGAATACTGTTTGCGTAAGTCTGCATAACGAAGAGATGAAGCCAAGCTTGGAAAGCATCTAATTCCTTAATGGAAACATACCTTTCAGGTTGGCAAAGAACTCCACCAAGTGAGAGGCCTCCTCTTGCACTCGATACTCCAGGCCTTTTTTCCCCATTCCTAGATTGCGGAGAGTCATTATTCCAAAGCGTCTCTGCTGCTTCCAGGAACGACCACTTGCCAGTATAATACCTGAGGATAATTCCTGACATATTAATATTTGTCGTAGACATGAACTATTCATTTAAAAATATATTATAAAATACATAGAGTATATTGGGGAATGCCCTGTGATACGAGGGGGGAATGCACTGTGATACGAGTATATTTAGGAGAAAAAAAATATCAGTGACCAGAAACCTTAGTGAAATTTGCATTTAGTCTTTGAAAAGTAAAATCTAAGGGTATTCTGACTGCTCCATTTTCTCTTGTCTTCAAAAAAAAAATTTAAGATGCTTTTTTAGGCATCTGCTTTAGCCAAACCCAAGAATTTACGCTCAATAAAGGAGAAAACAGGTGAATATCTCTAGAGTGGAATTGCATACAGGAGCAGGCTATGTATACAGGGATATAAGTCCAGCAAATGGGATGTCTCTAGGCAGATGTGATAAAGGTGAGGGTCAAAGCTACATTTGGAACCTCAGTCTCCTCTGGAAGAAAGATCACTCCCTTGGTTATTAAATTGCCCTAGTGGTTACCTGAAGAGCCCTGTAGGTGATGGTTTACCTGACCATAAACCATCTTAGTTCTCTTTGGCATAGCAGACCCAAAGGAAGGAAGAGAAAGACATACAAGCTTCCAAAGTACTCTAAGGAGAAAGGCAATCCAATGTGACGAAGGCACCTTTACAATGAAAGGGTATTGATCAAGCATTTACGAGTGTCAACTATCACAGCTATAAGACTTCTAGAGGAAGGTGTTATAAGTCTCTTGCTCATGATGGAAGCTACTTGGCAACTATACAGTCTGTATGGTTGCCAAACACATCAGCACACTTTGCATTTATGCAACAACACACAGCTTAATCGCACATCAGAATGGATTATTCTGTGAAGAAAGTGAGATCTGAAGTGATGACGCACGGCCGAGCTCTGAGCTGACCTGGAAACAACCTGATATGATGTTTTTTCCAAGTGTGAGAAAGCTCAGGACAAAAGTGACCATGGGAAACAGTAAACAAAGCTCACCTTTTCCTTTGGCCATTGCTCTGAAGAAAGGAGACACCATCCTCCCAGAAACATCTTCAGGGTGTGTGGTCATACCATCCTTCACTGCTTGAAACCCATTCAGTATGATCACTGGGGTCCACCCAAACCACAAAGTGTATATGTTGCCATGAGTTTTTGCCAGCTGCAGGTGGAAAAGAAGGTGCCAGAAAAGCACAGATGAAATCTCACACATCTCAAACCGAAGACGAGCACTCTGTTCACTAGCCAAATGGCCAGCTCTGTGTTGAGATCATCATCCCTATAGATATAATTGTAGCTGGCAGCACAAAAAAATTGTTTTAAAGGTTGTTTTTTATTGGCTTTCAGAAGTCAATTTTATTTACCTGAGGGAAGTGATTTTTCAAAGCTTAGGCTACTGCAACATTGCAGAAAACTTGAAATTTTAGGTTGCATCACATTCAGTATCTACATTTGTACCTCCTTAATGCAACAGAAACACCCTGTACCTCTGGGTGCCTCAGCCAGCCCTTCCTTTGCAATAGGAGACCAAGTGATTAAACCTGCTTCCTCTGAGTGCTCCGAGAGGAGACAGGCAGGAATTAAACCCTAAAGTGGCAGTGGGCTGCAGCCGAGTGAAGACTCTGGTGTTTCCTCAGCCTACTGAGGAAAACATTGCCCACTGGAGAGGCCAGAAACTCACAGTGCTGAAGCATGAGAGATGTATGACTGAGGAAAGTCACAGGAATGAGGAGCTTCCAGCAAGATCTGGATTCTGCTCCCGCACATCCATGATAATAAAAAGAGATGGTAGAAGATATTTAAGGTGCCACCAGAATTACATCCACTTGATCACACTAGTCACCTGTTTCTCCTTATAATCCTTTGGATACTGTCAGTCTGCATTGTGCTCACAAAGATTTGTGCATAAATTTTGGTATTTACACAGAATTTGTGCACAGTATCTCCAGCTGCAGATCTGAATTAGAAGTAATCTGTAAATCATGAGATTAATCACTACCAGAGGACAGGAAGAGACTTTGATGGCCCAAGGAGGAGCAACTCCCTCAAAAAACAGGCAGCAAACAAACAGTTCTGAAGACGAGTGGGGCAGAGTTGTTTACACCCTTCAGTATGACAAACACACACATTGTACACACTATTACTCATTCTGTAATCAAACCAGGCAAT
>JAUBOD010000633.1:10214037-10229380 GCA_032353885.1 Nothura maculosa | reverse complement strand
ACTTCCACCCAGTGGCCAAACTGCCAGATCCGACAAGTGAAACAGCCTTGATAGGATGAATCTGTCCAGCCGGGCTGACCTGGAGGGATTACCTGCAGAAAGAGAAGCCAAAGTCAAGGCAAACAGTGATGTTTTTTTAAAGGAAATCAACATTTTAAAGTGTACTAAATGTTTGGAAAAGACCAAAGAAAAAAAAAGATAGAACAGAAGTAGTAAAAGCTGAATATAAGAAAATTTAGGTCCAAATGGATGCTACAGATTCAAGGACATACAAATGTAAATCTGAAGAAGAAAGCTTCTGAAATGCAAAACAAGAAACTTCTCTATACCTTGTTTAGCAGATATTTACTCTTTTGCAAAGCTATACAGGCACACAGGAACCAGCAGTCTCCCAAAATCCCTTGTTTTACTTGCACATCCTGTGGCTTGTCTGAAAACAATCGAGGAGCAGAACAGATTTCCTAAAATGAAAAAAAAGGGGGAGGACTTAAAGCTGAATCCTGCAGGATACTCTAAGAAAAGCTGTGTTTCAGGGAACAGAAAAGCTCCAGAGACTCTTCACAAGAGAAGGGAGCTTTTACCTCTAGAATAGTTCTTCTTTAGGCACTTGCTAAGAAGACAATAATAAAAATTACTGATAAACTGCATGGTCTTTATGAAAGGTAAGTCTATTTCCCTGAGATTTTAGTACACAGAAATCACTTTGAAGAGCAGTCTCAACAGAGAGGTCAATAAGTAAAACACAACATAAGTAATTGGGTTCTTGTTAGAGATTTCGCTGTTACAGAATTGAGGTCTTTCATGTAGCACTGCATATCACAACCTGAATATATATAAATTCCCATAAGAGAACAGTTTCTAGGACACATAAAAATAGATTACTTGGTAATGAAAGATGATTTCAAATGCAGTCTTGAACAACATGTATCTGCAAATACTGCAAAAGACAGAGATTAACTGACCAGTCCTCAACAATGATCAAGGTGTAAGGTAGAAAAGCAGAAAGTTACACGCCGAGCTCTGTGAAATCATGTTTGTTAATTCTACCTGGCCAAATAAGAAAGCTTAAAGAAATATTTCCCTTAGAAAATCTAATTATGAGATCCATGATGAGGCCTTATTTTTATCTTCAATAATCATGTCATTTATTGTCCCATCAATCAATACACATCTGCGGGTGGCTCCATCACTGTTCTACAGCAACATTCTTCTACAAACCTTTAAAATCCAACTATGTGCTTTCAAGGCACTTATGCAATATAAAGAAAAAGTAGGAAGCTGCATAATGCTCTTTTAAGTTTGTATGTGCGTAATGAAATTATGAAATGCATTTATCAAAAAGGGTCTGAATTGCTATTACAGTCCTGGGATTCAGAAGGTCCACACTAAAATACAAAGTGAACTTAACAATCAAACACGCAGATTTAAATGTAACTTACACCGATGACACTGCTCTGCTGTTATCACCTCTATGCTTCAAAATAATAAGCAGTCCAAAGCAATGGTTCAGTGTTACCTGCCATATGCCACCTTTAGGTACAAATTTGCTAAACATCTCAAGCTTTTATGTCTTAGACCTCACCTGTGGTCTCAACCAGGAGATCTCGCCTCTGAACTGCGCAAGCGGGGTGCAGTAGTTAAAATATATGGAGGCGTCGCTGGCTGGAAACACGGGGTCTGTGTAGAGCTCTCTTTTCACAACCAATTGCTTTTTCTCTCCCAGCATCTTCCAAACAATCCCAAGCGCCTCTGATGGCTATTGCCAGGGCTTCATATTTTCCAGCTCCAACCTACAACATGAATGTGTGTTAACTGGGAATGGCAACGGCCAAACAAATAAACAGAGGGAAGGGTTAGACAGACAGACAGACAGGCAGCCGCTCACATGTTGCCGGTGGAGCTCTGACGCCCGCCATCGCCGGCTCCTGTCAGCGCCTGAGGCCGCCCTTGAAACCCGCCGCTCTGCCAGGAAGGAGAAAGGTCTCAGCGGGTCCAGCGCTCGCGGGGACCTTCCCTCGGCACCGCCCGGGGCGCCCGGTGACCGGCCGTGCCTCGGGGCCGCCCCCTGCTCCGCTCCCCGGCCTCCCGAGCCCTCCTCACCGCCCGGCCCGCCCGGCCGCCACGCCCGGGGCGGCCGTTACCGCAGCAACGCCGCGCGCCTCCGCCCGGCCCGCAGGTAACGGACCGCGCCTGCAGCCAATGAGAAGGCGGCGCCACGGCACGTGCCGCCTCGCGGCCAATCCGCGGCCGCCGCACGCTGCGGACCGAGAGAACGACAAGTCCCAGCGCGCCCCGCGGCGGGCGCGGCCTCAGGCCGATACCGGGCTCTGTGGGGAGCCCCACAGGAGAGCGGCCCCCGCGGGGCCCGGGCCTTGTTGATCCGCCCCTACCCCGCTGTACTCAGAAAATAGTCCACAAAGGCTGCAGCTTTTGTCCCCCAACAAGACTACAAAAATATTACAAATTATAGGAAAAAAAAAAGAGTCATCTGTCCCTGGGCTGGCTTGAGGCAGCGAGTTGACAAGGTTCTGGGGTAGGAAGGGGCCACACTAGCAGTCCCCCTGGTATTTCATATTCAGAGATAACCAGATAACAAAGATAACCAGATAACAAAGGGGAAGGTAACTGGAGATCAATGTCCACCTCAACATCTCTTGGGCTTAGCAAGGAAAAAATAACAATAAAAAACAGGCAAACATCTATTATTCTTCAGGATAATAGCAGGACTCACAGCTGTAGAAACTCTCAGTCTTCATTACTGAGAGTTAATACTGCAAATTATTTCACCGAGTGAATACTGTAAATTATTTCCAAAGATAACGGTATAAATAACATCTGAAAAGCTTATCACAAATAGTCAAAGCACTGAGCTGACAAAAGACACAGAGCGACTCCCATCTTTTGATCAATATCACTGCTAAATGACATTGAAAACCAACATATGATCCGTGGGCTGTCCAGCAACAGTGACTGATGCAGAAACACGCTCTGTTCCCTGCCAGTTTTACAGGCACAGGGCTTCCCTGCAAGTCTCATCAACAAACACGGCCTCCCACGTTCGAGTTTTGGCCCTTTGGGGAGCAAAGGGAACATTGTTGTCAGTAGGAATAAGGACTCCTCTGTCTGGTGCTCGGGCAATAGCGCTGCAGCTGCATGGGCTGCGCTGGCACAGGGCAGGTCTCTGCTGGGGGAGGGAAAGGAAGAAGAGAGCCCGATCTCACAAACAGCAAGGCCAACATCTGTGTGATTTCACCCGTGCTGCTCGCTGCAGGAGCCAGCCATCACAGCCCACAATTGTAAAAAGCCATTGCAAGGTGGATTACAGGAAGCAGCATGAAGCGCTCCCACATTGTAAATAGAGTAGATGCTGCCTGGAACTGAGAGCTAGTTAAACATCTAGGTGCATTTATCTGTGATTCTGCGAGAAGGAAGGAGATGGAAGCTTCTTGCTCTCCAAGATATTAAACATGCTTTGCTTACACTGACTGCAAAGCTGGCAACGGGCAGTGAAACGCATCTGTTCTGCAAGCGGTGCTTTGTTTCTACTAACCCCAAAGCTCTTCAGAATAAAGGCCACAGAGGATTTTCTCTGTTGCCTTCCTGGCAATATTGCTGGATTCATCTATTCCTGAAGACAGAAACACAAGTATATTTAGAGAGCCAGCCTAGAAGGGGATACATTAAGACAAAATGACACTTGCCTTTATGTCTGTTTCTTAACACATTTCAAAATAGGTTGAATAGGCTTCATATTTCCATGTAAAAGAGAACAGATACCAAGAGGCTGATCCAGTTTCTGTAGAAATTTAAACAGCTGAAATGAATTCCCACGTGGTTAAGTAACAATGTGCAGGCCATCCTTTGTTAGATACGTATTGGATGATGTTTTCATGATCATTTTCCACAGTCTTCGGGTTTCATCCACCTTGGACATTTTTCTGCAAGTGCAGATGGCTCCAGGAGAGGGAGACAAGTAGAAAGCGATCTGAGCGATGCTCTTTACGCACATTCTCACCTCTGCCTTCTGAAAAGGAAGGTTCATTTGGCCTGTAGATGAGACTGCCTCTTAGGATTCCCTCCCCACCACCTAGGCAAATTCTGACACATAGAGGATACTGAAATTGCACAGGGGAGCTCTTCCAATCCTTCGGATCCCAATAGCAAGACTGGGAAGGCACAAAGGCCCTGAGGCATTCCTAGTCCTTGCCGTACCCCTGCAAGAGAGCCATGGACAGAGGCCCATGCTGGGTCAGAAGGATAGCATGGAATCTCACCCTGGGGCTTCAGAGGAGACTGAAGTTTTATGCCGAGTATAGAAGAAATCCCTGATGGGTTTCAAAGCAGCTTGGTAATACAGTACGCTTTTCAGCTAGTGGGATGTCTCACTTCAAAAAAGATGGGCTGGCTCAGCCCGAGGAGATCTCCAGTGCTAGACAAAGACTTGCACCACTGCCTTGGATGCACCACGAGGCAGAACACAGCTCCAGGCTTCCATGCTGCTTACAACAGCACACAAGAATAACATGATGAAAGACATTAAAATTAAAACAACGCCAAAAGCTGATGCTTCCATAGATTATATGCAGAATATCAACCATTTAGTGCTTGGGCTTAAGCTTACCACTTTTACCCAAATCACAGAGGCATGAAGAACACTCATGTCTCTCTTCACTATAGTCAAACATTGTCTTTGTGGAGCACAGAGCGTGCCACGTTATCACACTCCTAGCTCTCTGGACAGAGGTAAAAGACGTGAGTTTTCAAGCACAGAAGGTGCATGCAAATGGTGAAGCAGTGCTAGGCAGTATTCACACAGGGACAATAGTTTAACCCGACTAGCTAGTCTTTCTCTGTAGATGCTGAAATGAGAGAGACACCTCCAGCATATGGAATAAATGCTCTCTATACCCTCAGGTATAAAGGAAAATGTTACTATGTCAATATACAACATATTCTAACTGGTGCCCAAGTTACAACTGTAACTACTGAAACAACAAGATTCATCCAAAAACATTAATAAAAATCTCTTTTTAAGTTGGTGCAGAATATACAGACAGCAGCATTTGAGGTAATTTCTGAGAAAACAGTACGCAATTCTGGCAATTCCACTGCAAAGTGATGTGAGAACATGAGAACTAAAGCAAAAGTATAGAAAATGCACCTTGCAGCAAGAGACTAAACAACTCAATTTGCCTTCTCTGAGAATCAAGAGGAACTTGCATGGGAAAGAGGTTACTATCAGTAAACAGTTCCTGTATTTGTCAAACAAGGCAGTAGCTTCAAGACCTGGAAGCTGAGACTAGGCAAATGCAAACTAGAAATCAAGTAGATATTTCCAGAAGGGCATATAATTAACAACTAGAACAATTTAGACAGGACTTCGGCAAACTGAGTGTCTTCAAACCAGAAAAATAATTCTGTATCGAAGATGTTAGCAGTTCCATAAATCTCACCATGATATTTCACTCTGGCTTATTTTATACAGAAAGTAATGACTTTAAGCTGTTACTAATCTATGATTAAAAGTGTTAAAACAAGCGTCTTATGATTTCTAATGTTCCTTGTTTTGAGGTATTTTACCTTTGGACAAATACAAGCAGAGAAAGCAGAGAGAAGTGCACCTGACCTAAGCAAACAGCACAGTAAGTGTTCACAGAAGGTCGCCTGGTATCCAAAACAGGCAATGGTCAAGTCACTGTAGTGTGCGAATGTGACAAAACTTTGGTGAAATCGTGTTTGAGAGGCTTGCTGGAATTGTGCTGGGTTAATAGAGTGCACAGTTAGGATTCATAATAAAACCATGGCAGCATAATTACTGATAAAAGCTTGACAGAGTAATGTGTGCAGCTAACAGGAATTACACTTAATGCATCATCCAACGGGACTATGAAAAGCTAAAAAGATAAGTTAGTGATATTGCATTTTATTAAAGCTTTCAGAGCTTTGCCACAAGTGATATTTCTAGATCCCGTATCACCCTGCTCAAGGCCACAATGAAATAAGGTAAATAGCTTTGATTTTCAGAAACGGGAAGATAACCGTATCTCTTGGCATCTGCTTAAATAAAACTCATTTGCTGAATTAATTTTACATCAACATATCAGGGAAAAAAATAGCAAAAGATAGGGCCCATAAACAGTTTCTATTTAATCTCAATCTAATTTTCCAGTCAACAAAATCTATGATAGACCATGATAGAAACTAGCCTGAAGCATTAATTTATTCTGTATCAACAAGATGAAGGCTTATCTCCACAGACATGCTCCCCATTATTTATGTCTTCAAAATAAAAATGCACTCCTTGTTCACAAGGAGAGCTAATGTACCTGAAGAAGCATAGAATATTTTCAGCAAACCTTACTCTGCTTCTGTGCTTTACAGAATAAATCCTACGGAAACAGCTATCTGATCAGATCTCCCAGAGATGAGAACAGAAACACTAAAAATCTTGCATTTTTTAATCAGAAAATAGTTTGTTAGGTTCAGCCAACAATTTCCCTGTTGTGATGCAAACATAAAGCTGATCTGATGCATTTCAGACAGTTGTAATACAACAAATATTTTTTACTTTTGATTATTTTCTTCTGTCCCCTCTCCAAGTGTTTCTTGTGCAGCTTTTAGGTAGCTTCCAACCCCCTTGTGTGCTCACTCCCAAGAGGAACAGAACAAAGGCAACGTACCAAGTTAGCTCTTCCTTGCATCTCGAGCAGGGACACTGAAAAACAGCCAAAAGGGCTAAACTTGCCACAAAGCTTAGTTTAATTTGACAATCATCGTAAGGCATCCGTGTAAATTAAAAATTCCCACCAAGGTACCATACATTCTCCCACAAAAGGAAACGTGATAAAACGGAGGGCTGTGATTCCAAACGATGCGAGTGGTTACTGGTCTTGGCCAGGCTGCCACTGGTGGCAGTGGGGCCTACGAGACCGATAGTGGCAACACAGAAAGCGGAAAGTCAATTTGCACAAATCTCTTTCAACAAAGTAATGAATAAAAAACGAAAGAGATTTGCACAGGAAACATCATTCTCCACCTTCTGTAGGAAAACAAAATAGAATGAAAACGATTATCCCATTCAAGGAGTAGAGGGCAGTGCTTGGAGCTCTCAAGCCCAGCAACGCAGGTGGCCCATTTTGAAACCTAATGAAGCATCGAGGAGGCCTGAGTTTATTATTGCTTTATCCCAGTTCAGCCCAGGCTAAGGCTAGAGTAAAATCCAAATTAATTTAAAGCCAAAAAATGCAGATCCAGTAACAGCACCTAAGTCCCCATCCACACATGGGTGTAAACAGATTTTTTGGTGAAAAATATCTCCCAGTTTCCCCGCTCTTCCTGTGCTATGCAGAACCTCAGAGCAGTGCTGAAGGTAGAATCTGTTGCCTCCTGTTTGGCTCTCTCGTGTATCCTTCAGCTGCGCCTCTTTCAAAGGTCTGACCTTGTATTTGAATGATCAGGGTCACACATCAGCTCAGAGACGATCACCGGGAGCTCACGGAGAGGCACACAAATGGTCTGCACTTTAAAGAAGGTGGCACGGCCTGGGAGAACCATCACGTGTACGGGACAACTACCCTGGGCTGTGAGGGCAAGCCCAAGTCCGCAGCACTTGGGAGGCCGGAGGCACAGCCAGGAGAGAGGAGCTCTCCGTGCCATGGGCCTGGATAGTGACCAGGACACTAGCAAGGGAATTGGCATCTTCCCACCTCTGGGAGTCACAGAACAGCTCAGGGAAAGCAGGGCTTAAAAGTTCCACATCGAGAAAGACGGCGCTTCCCTCTGCTCATCATATGACTCAGCAACTGTTATTCAGGCAATTGTTATTCAAGGCAATAACAGCTTAGCATGAATATCTCCATGGTTGACTTAGAGGCCCAACATGTGCTAAGGATGTTTTAAAAAATTAAATAAAAGGTCCTGTTAATTCTTCCAAAAGGATAGAATGGAAAATCCACAGTGCATCTGAAGAATGCACATACTACAAATCCTTAGACACTAACAAAGGCTGCAGCAAGACTCGTCAAAACAGTTAAAAAGATTTAGGCATTCAGTCATCACCAGACTTGATGGCATTAGGGCACCTAATTTTAACCTTTTTCTGAAAATCTGAGCTTAAATGTTTCATTATTGCTTGTCACAATGAGTGCAAATGAAGGTAGAGTTAATTATGAAGGATTTCAAATCCATTATAAAATTTCCCTGCTCTTTATATATATCTGAAAAAATATATATACACACATCTATATAGCCGTGTATATAGATATGTATATACATAAACATTATTATTTCTCTGTCTGGGGAAAAAACCCAGGCACTATTTAAAATTAGTTACTCAATTATTTAAGCATTAGTCCCCTACCTCCCAAATCACAACACTTCTGTCACAGTAAGGAGCAGAACATGAAAACATTTTCCTGCCACTTAAAATTCCTGAGTCTCTCCTTTGCAGACCCCTGCCCCAAATATCAGGATAATGGCAGATACATATACACTCCCCAGCAACATACACACAGCAAGCAGGATGTGCCTCAGTGGCCTCAAACAAAGGAAACTCAGAGAAATCATCCAGAAGAGCCTCGGGAATGAGAACTATCCACTTTCCCTGGAGAAACAACCGCCCCGGAGTCCCTGCTCTGTATAAAGCAAATCAAAACATCCATCCCACGGCTGAAGGAGATCTCTGAAGCCTGGCAGTGTCACATGCTGTGTATTTGAAGGCACATTTGTTTTGTGTTTTGGGAAAGGAAATCCAGTTACACCAATACACCGCAGCTGCAGGGCTGAGGGAAGGAGGTGACACTCTGCATCCTTCCTCTGTTCCTGTCCCCGTTTTCAAGCTTCATGGCTGGCATGAGCTGGTGATCTAAGCAGACACATTAACATCCCTGAGTGAAATGGCACCGTTAGTGGCCTCTGAGACTTTGTCCTCGAGCACCATTGCTGGTGTGTCTGTGGTGACTGCTGCAGTGTCTATGGCAGGAAGCGGATTCAAGCCCTGGGATAGGATCTGCTGGATGGTTTTCCGCAAATTGGGGTGCAGCTGGTTTTGGGTCTGGTAAAAAATTTCTAAGGCAAAAGACTTCAGGGTGCCAGTGCAAAGGTCCTCATAAAGTGGAATTGTGTACATCCGAGACATCTGCAAAAAAGGAAAACTAGATAATACCACTTCAGTGAAAGGCGAGAGATTCAGCCATTCTATAACTACTCAGACAGCCTTAAACAACTTCAGGTTGGAGACAAACATCACCTTTCTTCACAACGTGGACAGGCCTGTTCTAAATAAATTTAATACAACGATTTTTACAAGTGATAATAAAAAGCACTTGTTCTCTAAGACTGAGCTATTGCCACAAATGACAACTACTAAAAAGCCCAGGGAGAACAAGTCACAGCAAATGCCTGCATTAACCTTTTGCTCCTACACAACAAAACAACTATTGAAAGGAATTTCATGAGCCCTAGCCTTGCTTGACATGTAAATAGTCACAGAAAAAAAGAAAAAAAAATCATGTGATTCAATATTGTGAAAAAATCTGCTCTAGAAAGCCTGGGCTGCTACAAAAGCAACACAAAAAAATATGCATTGGGCAGAGCTGGGACGAGGGTATTGAGTTAGGCTAGAGAAGCAGAGATTAATGGTAGGCAATTCAAATAACATCTGCCCATTCCTCCCCACCCGCTAGCAGGTGAGCCATGCTCGGCCCTTTGCAACACACCTGGGCTACACTTGGCCAGGAAGCAGAAGTTCCAAGGTCTTTCACGTCGCATGTCTCATGCACATGTCTCATGCACTGAGAGCTGCAGTGATTTTAATCCAGCAGTTAGTACCTGGTTTTCCAAGAAGCGACGGACTTTGTAAAGGTCTGGATAATAGTCATTTCGGACTACAATCTGCAACCAGCGGATACGGATCTCTGCATTCATGGAGTCCAGCTGAGAGGAGTAACATTCCGAAAGCTTTTTTATCACCGCTGAAGAGAACAGATACATAAAGAATATATTACTGTGACATATTTTGTCATGTTTGAGAGTCATTAGAGAATGACTGAAAACTCCACTTGGGGTGGTGGTGCTTTTTAATTCCTCTTTTTTTCGTCATAGTTGAACAAAATAAACCATAGAATTCAAGTCTTTAAGTCAGAAATACTTTTCTACCACTCTGATCAAATACGTACCGTGTGGCAGTGGTGACCCATCCAGCAATCTGTCCAAGAACAACACAGTTTGAAACGTCCTCCATTTAGTGAGGTCAGCACTGCTGGCGGCAGCAGCAGAATCCAGTGGCTCGGTGGTCCAGAGTTTAAAGAGATTCTCAACTGGTCTGGTCAGACTGGATCCCTGAGATAAGTCTGGCTCAGCTAGTGGAGGTCCTGTAGCATTGAGCCAACGTTCAAACTCCAGCCCTGGAATAGGAAACACCAAAATGTGTCGAGCAGCAGTCTCTACAGGCGGCTGGGCAGTCTCAGGGTTTAGAACTGCTTCTAGCACACTTTTACAGAGAGCTTCTAATGATAGCAAAATATTTTTAGTGTTACAGTGTCACACCAAGAACAGGATTTTGAGAGAGCCCCAATGATTCTTGGCAGATTCATCAGGGTAGTCTATGCTACACCTGCAGAAGTACCAGCAAAACCTCTGCCAAATTTAATCATGACATTATCTAGTTCTTGCAGATAAGTTATTGATAGTGATAAGTTCTTGAGAAACATGTCTGTGGTTAGAAAAGGAAAGAAAAGAAAATTTGTTTCATAATAAAAGGAGGCGAAACAGCTGATTAAATCCCCTCTACCCCCAAACAGTAATTTTTGAATTCATTTATATCATCACTAAACCATCACTATGCCATCAACTAAAAACCCAGAGCCTGTTTTCCAACATACAGTCCTCCTTGACCATCTGCTCCATCAGTGCTTTCCTGCCCTTTAGCTCCTTCTAGTTCCACACCATCTCCCCTAAACTCCTGTCTCCTTCATCCCCTGAACAGCAACCTGGCCGAATTAGCACAGACTGCGGTTCTCTCATTAGTCAAGTAGGAGGCCAAATTAACACAGCAGGGCTGAGCTCACGCTGCAGCCTTCACCACAGCAGGAGCATTAATCCACATGGCTCTGCAAGCAGCTTCCATAAAGCTTGTAGAAACTAAGTACAGCTCTATGTCCTCCACCTCCCATTTGATTTAAACTGACCAAATGAGTTTGATGATGATTTGCAAGGGCAGACACACGGTGTGATCACAGTCATCTTGCTTCTTTGAGAAAGAGGCTAATCATCATCTGGTAGCCTACAGATCTTTGCAAATCTAGCCACAAAGAGAGGTTATAAGGATAGGACAGCAAGAGAGACGTAACTGTGGAAGAGTTTACATGGATAAAGGATCTTGGGAACTTAACAGATTTCAAAGCATGTTTCTTGTAATTAAAATGCACTGAAATTTCAGTGCAAGTTCCCATTGTCATCTCCCATCGTAATAATGATGATTTCTACTTGAACATATGTAAATGTCACGTACAGTGATCACTCTGCAGAGTGAAAGATAAATCAATCAGAACATCAACCAAAGGACACTCGGGTTGAAACTGTGGCAATTTAAGATATTCTCATTCCCCAACAGAGGCAGTAACATTAAGTCATCACAACCGATTTTAACATAAACATTTGGCTCCTGCCAAGGGGGTTTGTTTGCTTCCAATTAGTATTTGTTCACACATTCTCTAAGCCAAGCACAAAATTTATCGTCCAGAGTTTCTACAGTGTCTGCAGTTGGCTAAGAAGCTTCCTGCCTACCTGCTTTGCTCTCAACACATTGCTCTTTCAGCTCCGGAAAAAAATTCAGGAAGGAATCCAGAAGATCTTGAGCCACCACACTGGTAAATTTGTATTTCTCAATGTAGGCCTGAAAAAGCATCAATGACACAGTATGACTAGAAGAAAGCTTTCAACTGATGGAGATCCATTGTACATAATAATAATAATAAAAAATGGATAGAAGAGGATTAACAGGCACTTGGAAGGCAGGTGAGGGTTTCCAATCAATTAAATGTCCTCCCTGACTGTAAGATGAGGAAAGAATCACAACAGGAAAAAAAACATAATGTAGCTGCAAACATACTATGAGCCAAATATATCCTTTTTTATCCTGATCCAGATCAATGACACACTAACATATCGAGGGCAGGAAGTCAGGAGCACAATTTATTATCATAGTATTCACAGAGACTAAGGGCTAAAGTGATATTGATGTAACTACGTAGGTGAGAAGGACAGAGCAGGGGATGGATGGAAAAAGCAGAAAAAAATGCATGCAGCAAAATGCAGTGAGTTGTCACTTATTAAAAAGAAATCAACGGCTGACAATTTTCAAAAGCATTTTGCAAATGTGCTCCAAGATACCAAATCTGCTCCCAAGTAGGAAATGATGCCTTTTGCAGGCAGTTGGTTTTCTGGTCACTGTGGCTTAAAAGGCAAATGCTGAGAATTTTTAATATCAAAAAGTCACATAATTCCAGTCATAACCAATCCAGGCTGAAACAGATTTTTAATTACTTAGAACACAGAAAAAAAGAGATGAAAATAATATTAGTTCTGTGTATCTGGCAACCTTATAAGCTCAGAATCTGAGATGGAAAAGAACATGGGTGCATGCACTGAGACAATCCCAGCACAGCAGGAGGGGCCACACTATTCTTCCATCTCAGATATATTTATATTTTACTTTACCCTTAATAACCATGGCATTTAGTCACAGCAACAAAACTTGAAACCAAATCAATTCTAAATCTCAAGAGAAGCACATTTAGGTGTTATAGGTATGTATTCATACTAACTCTTAGGAAGGAGTCAAAGTGCCTTGGGTCTCCACAGAGCTGGGACAGGTAGTAAACAAAGCAGTAGCCTTTCTCATAGGTGAAGAGGTTCATTAAATTACTGGGATTTACACCTGAAAGGAGAAAGCATCATTGCAAAACACTTACACAAGGACACTAATTTCTAACCTTTCTACATGTGTGGACCCTCCAGAGAGCTCATAGTTGAGGTACAGCGACTTAAAAGCAAAACAAGCCTATTATCAGCACATTTAATTTGCCACTCAGTGTCATCTGAGAAGCAGTCCAAGCATACAGCTGAAAAAAATCAATGACTGTAGACTAAATATTAATTCCCTATGGAACAAGCCACTTAAAATGAGGAGACACTGAAAGCACATCTAGAATTTCAAAACAAAACCTTTCTTTCAGACTCAAACTTGAAAACATCTGATAAACTACTACAGAAGTTTTTCACCTTTTGTTTCTGTCCAAGGAGTCTGCACATGCTATTTTTAAATAGAATATTGATATAGATGAGTTAGCAAAATTTGTGAAAAATTTCATTCTTACTTTAGAAGCTGAAAATTAGAACATTCAGCTCACTGAAGGCAGGATCCTTTATTGACTTTTTAGTTTTATAAACTCATTTCTTTTTTCTTTCTTTTACAATAGCTATGTAAAAATTACTCTTTTTTGGTCCATATCCCACCACAAGTTTGGTCCATATCCCAGCATCTGGTATACACAGAAATTCTATGTACTGTAGCTCCAGCAATACCTGGCTCCAGTTTAACCTGAAGCTTGCTGACGGGGTTGTCTTCTCCAAGGAGCTTCATCTGCCTGTGCAGAGCATCCAGGCGGAATGCAGTCTCCAAGCACGTGAAGGCAGCTCCTGTCCCAAAAGGAAACGGGTTAGTTCTGGAAAAATGACTGCTGAATTACCACATTTACAAAATACTGACTACTGAGAATCACATTAATGGCAGGGAAACTGACTGTGAAAGTTCCTTGCAATTTGTAATGGAAATCAGAACCTCATTCTGCTTATGCCACAGCCTGTACTGAATTAAGTAGCATGAAAATTATGCAAGCAATTTACATCCCTGATATCCTCTTATCAATTTTTGCAATATAAGCAGAATAGTATTGGAACAATTGTTGTACTGGTAACTTTCAAGGAGTAACCACATGCAATATAAATCTCAGTGGTACAACAGGAGGTATTTTCTTTATGTTTCCATTTTCAGTGTCAGGGATACTAAGAGAATGTTACCTCTTGGGTGTAAGCAGACGAGGATTTAGACTTAGCAAGTCTATTAAAGATCCTTCAGATAAATCTGAAGCTTTAAGCAGCATCTTGGCCATATTGCATTATCCAGTTTTCACTATCCACTCATCAGCATCTCATTAGCAGCTGCAGCTGGGCTGGCTACTCTTCCTCTTTAACTGCACTGTAGCACGTTCCACACTGCTCAAAGTTTCTACTCTCAAGTCAAAACAAGCTGTTCTACCCTTGTAGGTCAAGAGACCTATTGCAGACACAGTAAAGTTTGAGAAATGGATCAAGTTTTAGAAAATGCCTAAAATCCAGGACCATTAACCATTAACATTGTCTTTGCTAAGTCTTCAACTCCACTGCTAGTGCTAGTTACATAGGTATGATCTCAGAGTCTCACTGTACACATAAGCTGACATAAAGAGAATCAGAATGAAGAACTGGTATGTCTGTAAGATGGAAGATTCTCTATGGAGAAGAAAGGGGCAGATCTGGCTCTTGGAAGGAAGCAAGAACCAAGACAGTATTTAGGGCAATTATTTCAAGCTAGAAATAGGGAGGAGGATTAGGTAGGATCCAGGGCTGTGGTGGTCACTAGACTCCTATTTCTGTAAACAATGCCATTACACAGATGCCTTTCTATTAGCAGTAGAAGACACTCAAGAAATGACTTCAGAAAGGACAAGATTTAGGTTTGGAAATAAAACAATTGGAGGGAAAGAAAAGAGTTAAATAAAGAATGGCACAGGAAGAGGCAGTTCTCAGCCTCCTAAATAATTGCTTTTTCCAACAACCACCTTCAAATTTCAAGAGAAAAGGCCCAAATCCCAGAGAGAAGCTAAGATGGGATAGGTGATGTAAGAATATGTACCCAAAGACATCTTTTGACCTATTCATATCACTGTCATATATAACACAACATGACTTAATAGAAAAGAGTCCTAAACATTAGGAATTACTCGGCATACAACCTCATTTAAAGGCTATACTGTCTAATGCCTCCATATAAGCTCATAGCACTTGGTTCCCTACAATTTCAGTATTGTCATATCTCATCTCCAAAATAATATACATGAATAAACAAAGACATCCTTCTAAACACTCCTGCTGTTAAGATGAAATAAAATAAGACCATTTAAGAAAACATGTTAACAATACATATGGCACAGACTTCTAGGAAAGAAGTCAGGACAGAGTAGAAAAATGTGCATTTCTATTAATCATTTCAAAAAAAGCCCATTACACTGAAAGGCAATAAGAA
>JAUBOD010000633.1:10162779-10175036 GCA_032353885.1 Nothura maculosa | reverse complement strand
ATTTATCTTCATGCCCAAGCTATTCACTTTCCTAGTTCCATTTTCTCATTCACTTTAACACTTCTGAGTTTCAGGTTTCCAGATTTCTGCTTTTTACGTCATCTTTGGGAACAACTTCAATATCATGCAGCACCATAAACAGGATTAACCTAGCACTTTTCAACAGCCGTTCAGGACCATACAGGTCTAAACTAAGAAAAATGAAGCATTCAAATAATCACTGAATTTTCTTCAACTCACCATTGCTGGGTAGAAAAGGATGAAGACAGCAGAGCCCAAGAAGCCTGTTGGGCCCAGGATGATCACATTATAAACCATTCCCAAAATGGCCACGATGGGGCCCCCAGCCAACAAACTGCCAACCGCTGCAGCTTCAAACATCCTTTGACCATCATTGGAGCACACATTTATGAGCTGAAAAACACACATGGATTATTTAGATTTAGGATGCAACTCACCCTCAAAGGAACACACTGCATATTTCTTTTCATCCAGCCATTTCCAAGAGACACCGTAGCTTACCTCTCCAAGAGACTTCTCCTTGATATTTTTCAGCTTGAGAATTTTCTTAAATGCCATGGTCAAAATAGCTCCACGCAGTCTAACCCCCGTGCGGTAATTTAAAGCCCAAGTTAGTGCAAGGGACCAGGATCGCACAATTTCCGTCATAAAGATGCCAAAAACTAAAAACAAGCTGTACTGCAGGTTGGACTCACTCTGCTGTGTATATTCCAAGAGATGTTTCACAACGAAGGCCTACAGGAAGAAATGCAAACTCGCATGAACACCCATCACCGCAGAGGACCATGCAACAACTTTATGTTAAGTTAGAAATAGGCTACTTTGCTTTTAAAAGAGCCATTTGAAATAGAAAGTTTCTTCTTTCTAGAAGTAAAAGATGTCAATAAAAGGAGTACTGTAACACAAAGCCCTGCTGAGAGCCAAGCACTGAGGCAAATTTAGTAGGTAAAGTTTAATTTGGAACCATATTTCTGGCAGAACACTTCTAATCTTCCATGTCTTCTAACTTAACATAAATCTGTCAATTAGCTGAAAGCAATGCATTATTATATAGAAGAGTTTTAAGATATAGTTGCTACTTATACATCTGAGCACATTAAGAGACATTCCTTTATACGATATTAAGACCTTTCTTATTTTATCTTTGGTTTGCTTCAAACGTGCTTATTTGATAAAAAGGAACAATGTACCTACAGTTGTAGTGGGGAAGAGTGAGAAGGACATTTGCAAAACATTCCTGGAAATAAACATCAGCAGTTTAATAGTAAAGAAAAATCAAGCAGAAAGCACAAGGCACGTAATGTCATAAATCATTGGGGAAGAGGGAAAAAGAAAAAAGAAAAAAAAAAAATTAACCATTCACTCCCTTCCCACCCCATCTCCCTCCAAAACCATGAGCACTTTACCTCAGGAATCACATTTCAAACATCACCTGCAGAGAGACGGTAGCCCCAAACCACTGATTCCCACTTGCAGCTCTTTGTGGTCCAACAACACAACATAGCATAATATAAGTCAAAATCACCAACAATATAAATACTATTGACTGAGGAACAACAAGCTTTTATTTGAAATAAAGTGCCATCTTCAAATGGTAACATCTCACAAACACCGTACAAAAGGTAAAGCATTATATAAACATACAATCTGCACATACAGGATAGTTATAAAAGGCTAGTATCTAACAATCAGTCTTAATCTCTAAAACAAACTAGATTTGAAACTACACACAAAAAAAATTGCAGATACAAAAGCAGAATGAATATATGTTTCCGAAGTCCAAAAGGAAGTCAAACTTGCAGACGCCAGTGCGGGGTTCCAAGGCTGCACAGATTCTGAAATCTGGTTTAAAAGTATGCTACAAGTAAGGCTTCCCAGGCAACGAAAGGAGATTTCCTAGGGAGTTTTTCAATAAATTATGCTTTAAGATGCTGGTGCTTATGATACGCTAATACAAAGTGGAGAATTTCCTTCGCCCACAATGAAAACAGAAAAAAAAGACTGAGACCAAAGAAAATATTCTAGAAGCCTTTCAAAGTCCATTGAAGTCCGCTTGGCTAAACCAGGCTTTGCAAGTAAGAGTTCTCTACAGTATGAAGAGAGAGGATAAAAGCAAAACCCTGCTATTTCAGCAAAGATACGAAAAGCTAGAGCCCAGCACCAAATAACAGGGAAAAAAAAAAAACAGAGACAAAATTCATCTGTTCTGAGGAAAGTAAGTCTGCGTGTCAGAACCAAGGAAACATGCTGTGAATAATTTTGATCTTTCATTTTCCCAGGTGTGAATTAAAGCCAGATGTCCATGAGGTTCTAGAGTGGCCACTGAGAAAATCTGCACATTGGTCCCTGACCAAACGTGAGGAGCTCACATTCCCACACCAATTGCATTCCGGCTTTATCTTTACTTGGATTTAGTTTTACATCCACTGTTTGGGACCACAACTGCAGACAGTTGGCTTGCAGTTAACTAAGAAGGCTACTGACTTCTTTTTCCATCATTATTCAATCCAACACATGCAACTGAGTCACTGAGCAGTGGGGTGAAAATGCCCCTTTTTTCCTCATGAGCTGTAACTCAGCATGGTCGCAGACTGCAAGCACTTTCTCGCACACCACAGCATTGCTGAAAGTCTCCAAGAGAGGATGGATAAAGAGAGCAGATGTTTCCTGGGGTCTCATTCCGCTCAAAACTTTAGTGCAATTTGTGTCAGCACTATTTTATAGAATCATCATTCTCCAGTGATGAAATAGAGACCAGCTTACATTATACTTTTTTCTTCTCCAGAAGAAAAGAGAGGAAACAGCAAAATTAAAGAATTTTGAAAAGGGAGGGGGAAAGAAGTCGCACAGAGTTAACATTTACATCTGAGAACATTCTGTTTGAATTCAAACTCATTTAATGAAAAAAATCCAGCACAAAGCTCTTTACAAACCAAATTACAGTATAAATCACGTTCAAACTACAGGGGAGAAAAGAATGTGTGTGGCTATCCCTGTGGCAGTCGGTACTAGCTGCTCGGCTGTTTTAAGCATTCCCATGGAATAAACATTACCTTACCTTCGCTCTTGGCGGCGGCTCTGCCCAGCAGGACTGCCTCGCTCTGACGCAGAAACAGCCATCCTGGAAATTCTAAAGAACAGCTTCTGTCACGGGTCCCACTGCAGCGCGGCGGCCCCGCCGCTGCCAGCGCCCGCGGCCAACCGGCAAAGCGGGCAACTTACCTCCAGCCGCCGACCACCCCCCTCCAAACCTGACCCAACTGTCACGCTGCGCTCCACTGAGATAGCCAGGCTGCCCGTCTTCCCAACTGGAAGACTGGCTCTGAGCAGTTGCTAACAGGTACAGTGTTCAGACCTGTTAAACTGACTGTGTTCAGTGAGTTAAACTGTTTAGTGAATCAAGAACTTGGTTGCTCCTCAACTTAAATATGGAAGTTTTGGTAGCTGGTTAACTGGTAGCAAATGCCACTGAAGAGAAATATTATCTCGCTCTACTAGTACAGGCTGATGGTTATTACAGGACAGTCTGACAAAGGCAGCTGTATTCACTAGGCTATAGGTTGAGACACTGGGCCAGACACATCATTTATCAAAATAAAAAGCAGAAGATCCTTGAAGGAGCTGTCTGATATGGAAACAGAGACAGGATGTCTGCAACAGCTCCCTCCCAGCTATAACCATCACAGTGCTCATTCACAAAGTCACAGCTGCAGGCTGACACTCCAAGGTCATAAAAACTCTACTCAAAATTTGAACCAAGTTTAACAAAGTGCTTAACTCAATTTTGATTGCTTCAAGTCAAATCAAGTGCTTTTCCTGGACCCCCTTTTCACCTTCCGGTGCCTGGAAGGCTGCAGCAAGGCAGGAAAGCACGGATACGTCAGAGGAGACAGCGCGGGCAGAGCCGGTTCGGAACACGAGGGGTGGTCCAGGCTCATCTGTCATGCCAAATCATGGAACCAAAACGACATGGTTCTTCAGTGAGAAGAAACTATAAGGTTGCCTGTCAATACCCAAGGGTCTATAGATAATTTCAAGTCACCCAAATCAGGCATCAATAGCAACCTCAGCTCCCAATCTAGCCAAGTTTTTCAACTCCTTCTCTCCCACCATTAGCAGTTTGGTTGTGACGGATTGAGGAAATCACTCTACAGAAATTAGGGGCAACCCTGCTGCAAGTTCCCTGCTAAAGATAAAAGCAGCTACTAAAGCCCTGTAGTGAAACAATGACAGAAGCTCTTCTTGGGGAAAGCTAGTGCTGTTAAAAACTTAATCATGACTTATTGTTAATTAACAAAGTACGTTCAGATGTTTTATAAATAACAAACTACTATAAATTATTACTGTGAAAACAGGACCACAAAAACATTTATTGTTATTCATATTACATGAAACAAAGCAAACTTTAAAAAAGAGGCTTAAAAAGCAGAACATTTTTATAAGAAATATATAAGCAGTAAAACATTTTACAAAGACATTTCACCTAACAGTGCGCCCAAGTGTACTTACCCACGAAATGAACCTTCAGCTTACCAGCACACTGAAACGTGTACTACAAGCAGTAATATTGGTCCTACTCCTCAAGGGAAATGCGCAGAGAATAAATTTAGTCAAAATTGCAACTGCAAATCTGCACAGTACGTGCAACAAACAGGTGACAAAAATGGTGTGAATGTCAAGTCCCATATCTTGCATCTTCATTACAACCCATGGCAACAAACAGCAGCAGTTCCTAGAGGCAACTCCGCACCTAACACTTCTACTTGGAACCTCTCTGACCATTCTCTGGAGGATCAGTAAAGACTATGCACAGATTTCTCGAGACCTGCTTACATTCGTCTTAATTAACGCGCTAATAAAATGGTTTGGTTCCACTTCTTGAAGACTGTGCTATTAATGCCAATAATCTTAGTGTTTTACCATACTCAAATACAAAATAAATTTACAAAAGCAAAAAGAAAATAGAAAAGATCTCCATGTAAGAGCAAAAAAGACCTGTTAAAGAACTTTAAACTAAACTCAAAACCAAAGAGAAAACACAAGCATACATTTGTTTCAAGATATCTAAACTTCCCCTCCCTTCCCCAACAATGTGGCCTCAGTATTCAGCAACTGATCCAGCAGTTGTAGGAAATCTATCTTGGATTATGGACTCTGGAATTTAGCCCCACCAGAATTTCTAACTATTCAAAACATTTAAGTGACTCTGCATGAAATTTTAATATCACACATTTGGGCATGAAATGGAGCCCCCTGGGGTTGCTAAAAAAAGGATGGATATTACTTACTGGTCCACTAAAACCTGCGAGCTGCGTGATCATCAGACACACTATGGAAATGATGAGCCTGGTGCGGCAGAAAACCCACACAACCCTCCGGAGGGAAGCGTCCTCAGGTCCTGTTTCTTTCAGTTCTTCCTGCCACAACCTCTCCAGCCTAAAGAAAACACAAGTCCCCTTGGTAAAAATATTCAGCCAATGTTACGAGGTACAAACTCACAGGCATTTGCTCTGATGTTTCCAAGCACTTCCTAGCTAAGAGCAACAGAAATCATTAGATTTCAGAAGAAATACATGGTTCACTCTACAAATTAAAGAGAAGTATTTCCATCTTGAAATCTTTATGTTGTGTTATTTCTTCCTAAGATGAGGATAAAAAATATGATGCTTTTAGCTTTGCAAAGAGATGTTTTTGCCATTTTAATCCATTGACTTATTGGCACCTTTCCTTTCTAACCTGGCAGGAGAAGTCAAAGTCTGAGAAAAATTCTCATTAGCAGACTAGTCTAATTGCAAGAGCTCAGCCTACACAGATCACCTTGCTTATTAGAATATTTATCATTATTTTAGTACAGCATTTGCTTCAAACTACCTATATTAAGAGACTGCTTTGTATAAGAAAGAAATAGTTTGAAGATGCAAAACCAGAGAAGCAATCGGAAAACACTCCTGGAGACAAAATGCTCTACAAAATTCATCAAAATCAGCATGATTACAGAGAAAGCATAGCAGGAGTAAGCAATCTATGAAAAAAAAGATCTAAATCACATTCTTCTCATGGAGAACATCAAAACTAAGAAATCAGTAATGCTTTTCTAGACCAATATTGTATGTATGAACATATTTTTATATAAAAGAAAATAAAATAATAAAACGGACCAACACTTCTCTACCTTCTACAGTTGACATCTGAAGACTCATGTCTTGACAAAGACCACACATCGTCCATAAACAATTCCCCTTTTTTGTACGCTTTGCGGGCCAAAGGAGTGAGCCAGGAGAAGGTCATGCAGGAGAACAGCCCAGCGTTATCAACAGGGTGCGGGTGTCTAAAAGAAAAGATAAATGATAAATCAAAAACACAAAAAAACACAAATGAAGGAGGAAACAATATTGTAATCCCCCAGAAAATTGAAATCTTCTACAATTAAAGGTACCTAAAGTTCCACTTGACCAATGGAAGTTGCACTTGCTGAATAAATTGTAATGTTTTCAGTGTTAGAAACCTATAGCTGCAATCTTACTCTGGGTTGGCTTGAAAAACAGACAGTTCTTCAGCTGAGACTCACTTGGAAGTCGTCCGTATGGGCTTCAGCGCGTTCAGGCCATGGTGGTACTTGCCCTTGGGCTGCTCTTCGTCGAGCATCCTCAGCTGGGAGTGCACGGAGGTGTCCAGGGGCAGGCCCTCTGCGCGAGCCGCCGCTTCCAAGGCATCCTGGCATTCCACCTGCGTTCACGGGAGAGACACCAGGGATCAAAACTCTGTTGGAAAAACAAAATTCCTGACGGCTGCAGCTTCAGAGCCCTCACTGCTGTAGATCGCTGCAACAGTCAGCAGCGTTTAAACATCTTTGAGGACAGGCAAAGACATGGAAGGCAGACAGATCTGCTTTAGATTGCTGTTTGTGGAACCAATTAATGCCAGCCAGGACCGCGGCGGCACAATCAAAGGAGAAGTGGATAGACCAGCCTAGGCTCGTCTGGCAAGTTTTGGATATTGCCGCAGGACAAAATGTTTCAGGGAAAGGAAGCAGAGGAAAATTATGAAACCAAGTGTCTTATGATGGCAACTCAGAAGTCAGACGCTGGCCTATGCCCTAAAGTTAAGGCATACGTTCTCGAGAAATTTAAACTCTCTTGGCATAATTCAGATATTTGTGGGCACAGAAATCCAAATTACTTTCCGAATGCTATAGAATATGGCCTGAAAAATTGCTTGGATTAGATTAAAATATAAATCCATATTATGTTAGGCAGGTTTTCTTTATTTTTGTTTTTGTTTGTTTGTTTTGTTTTAATCATATTTGGTGCTTTTTCCCTATGGAAAGGGGAAGGAAGCAGACACAAGGATATTTTTTCTGCTTCCAATCATACTTCTCAATGGCTCAGCAATTTTATTATTATTTAAAAGGCAAACTGTATCTCAGGAGAGCTTTTCCACAGCCCCAACACAATTTTAAATTATAACATCAGAAAGGATCAACAATGATAGGGAGAAGCAAAAATGCTGGAGAGTTCAAATAAATATTGAATAAATACTGAAATATTCAAATAAAAACAGCAAAAGCCAGAAGTGACAAAGCTATGTGAAGATACGAGCTTGCTACCTGCACCCGCAGAGGGTCCAGCACTGCTCCTCACCGCTCCATGGACCCTTTATTGCAGTGTTGTCTGTTACATTCTAGCTCTTGCAAACTGAGCTGATTTATGGACAAGCCCAATTCTGACTTTAAAAATCATCCCTGGCTGTCTCACACAAATCAATCCAGTGTTTATTCTTGTTAGTGCCTTGCTAGAACAAGGTTATTTTATCCCTCTGAAAAGAGCTACCTCGTTGTTTCCTTTAAACACAATAACCACAGAGCACTAACTGCTGTCAACAGCATTCGATTCCTAAGCTCTCATTACGTTTTTCTCCCTCCCACAGAAACGCCACCATTTATCTGCGACTCAGCTCATCCTGTGTTAACATCCAAGCACACAGCATATTAAGCCACCAACTTGCTTTCACTCATGGAAAGAACAAGAACAGGAAACTGATAATAACTTTAATCTGTTCTTAGCTTAAATAAAGTACTTAAGTATTGCCTAAGCTCGTCATTAACGAGCCAGGGTCAGAAAACTTCAGCTATCTGAGTCTAAAGCTGCAATTGCGAAAGAAGACAGCAGAGTAACAGGGAAACAAGCGAACGCAACAACGATGATACATGAAGTGACTCAGAAATGTGCAATAACGTGAAGGCTGAATTGAACACAAATTAAATGAGAAATCCTTTCATCGCTCACTGAAGGCGGTAACTTCTTATGAAATCTAAGATAAGCAGCGTACAGGACCAAAGATGTCTCTAAGGACTCGGCTTGAAGAAAAAGGTTTTGCAGCAACTGCTGCTTTCCTGCCTGCCCATTGCCAACAACGTGTCCTGCCACCCACTACTCCCAGAATTACCATTTTTCAGAGCAGAGCTCTGAAAAAGTGCCCCAAAAAAGGCCAACAATGAGAGCCATGGACAGGGAAGAAGCTTGTGCTGCTGCCATGGAGAATCACCCCTCCCTCTGTGAAATGGAGGGATGACAAAACCCTCCCAACATCTTTTATCACAACTGCCTTGCCTACAGGCAATAAATTGATCATATTGACAACGCTAATGCTGTCACTGAGACACGTCATGAGAAAAAGACCGGGCAAGAGGAGGAAAAGCAGTCCAAGGGCAAGCTGAGGGAAACGCCTGTACAAGCAGACACAAGACCAGCCGCACAATCCATCACCAAGGTCAGGGCAGAGGGCCAAGAAACTACACGAAATCCAGCAGAGCTACAAAGCTGTCCATTCCACGAGATGCCAAAGAGAAGCAGGAGAGTCACCAGGAAGATTAGGTGAGCAGGCAACCAAATCTCACAGGAGGTTGTGGATATGGAGCAAACAGTGAGACACCAGCATTCCACACAGGCATCAATATCGTGTTTGAGATAGCAACCAATAATGATAACTCATTGATTGGTATTGTGAGCACAGGGCGGCCTGTACCACCACAGAGGCCTGGAGGCACAACACACTTTCCATGCCCTCTGCCTCTTGTGGAGCAAGGAAGGGATTTGTGTGCACTCCATGGGCCCAATCCCACCCACCAGCCAACTGCAGCCTCAGCCACAAGGCAGAACATCTCCCAGGCCTAAAGTAATCAACATTAATCAACATTAAAACGAGATCTACCTTCTTCCCTGCAACACATAGGAAAGTAGGGGTGACGTGAAGTCTTTCACTAGCCCTCACAACTGGTATAGGAAAGCTGCTACGATTGATTTAATACAACAAAGTTACAATTCTCTTCAGATGATGAAAGCTGATTTGGGCACTGCTGCAGAATGGGAACTCCTACCCATCATTTGCACAGCAGGGCTTATCAGGCCTCACTCCCACATTCAAGGCCCTGGTATGAAGAGGCAAAGGGGGAACTAGCAGACCAGAGCAGAATTCAACAGAAGGGTATGTGGTAATGAAATTAGATGAATGAAATTAGATATTCAGTCTTTCTTGTCAGTGCTTAGGATGTGGGGCTAAACAGTCCTTAAAGAAATAAGGCCTGTTAATTACAAGATTGGAGTTTCAAAAAAATAGTAATTAGCTTTCATAGGCTGGGGCAGAACAGGATCCACAGTTCCATTTAGCCTCAAGATAATTAAAAACAGCACACAAGTCCAAGCAGCACTTTGAAATTTTAATTGCATCCTTTCCAGCAGATTTTTTTCTGGCTCTCCCAAGGCACATTCACACTTGGAAGGGGGTTTCAGTGCAGGGTTTTTGCAGGTAGCAGAGGTGATCCCTAGGTCACTGCTGCCCAGATTTCTAAGTGACTGAATCCCAGAGCATGTAGCTAGAATGTGTGCCGGCCTGCAGCTCCCAGCACAGTCAGGGCTGCACCTGCCTGCTGAAGCAAGTGCAGTGACTTTGTGCTCCACCGAGTCTCCTCACGGTGCTTTCAATGCAGTGTGCTTATAAAAGCAGTAATAAGGACCTCTGCAGCATTAGATTCCCAGGCTTTTGTAATACCCTGAACAGAGGATGAGCCCATTCAGGACTCGTTTGTTTTATTATTCATCCCTTCCAGCTGCCTCGCTGAAGCAGAGGCAGGAAGCAGCAGGCTAAGACACTGAGGGGACACAGAGGGAGCCTTTCAGCCTTCAGACACTTGCCTGCATTGAGGGCCCTGTGCAGGCAGCATCACCCAGTTCCCACAGCACAAAGTCACAGCAAGTACCACACAGCTTTGGATTCCTTGGGGTTACAGCTACAGCTTGCAGAACTGCTGCAACAGGCCACGCTGGGAAATTAGTCTGTGTTCTTTTGCCTTCTCAGAACTGGGTATCCATGAAAGCTCATGTCTCTGCTGCCTTCCCAGCTTCTCTCACAGAAAAAGCAGCTCTTCACCAAACCCAAATGCAGCTGTGCTATATTTCTTAGGTGGAAAAGCTTATGAGCTCTTCATCTGTGCACTGACTTGCCATAACAGCTCCAAGATTCAGCCTAAAAAGTCATTCGCTCTAACAGTTCCATGTAGCCTCATTAGAGGAGACCTTTGCAGTTGCTCATTTCCAAGCTAGTTACGGCATCTGAGTCACACTTTTAAAGCTAACCAGGGCTTATACATCCTCACATTAAAGGAGAAGTCTCCAGTGCTGCTTGGCACCAATATCAAGGCTCTACAAGCTCAGCAAAGGTATTTGTGACAGATCCAAATGTTCTAGCAAGGCCAGCTGTAGACTGAGCACTTTAGGGCACAGAGTCTTGCAGAGGCCAAGCACAGCACCATGGAACACTGCTCATCTGGCCCTGCCTTTGAGTTCTGGCAAGAACAGCTCACCTCAATACTAATTCTCAACTCTTCCCTAGCAAAGCCTCTTACCCCTAGAACCCAAGAAACACTGGGCTTCGCTCAGCATGTTTTAGGATTTCTTTTTTAATAGCTGCTGAGTACATATATGAGCAGCAGCTGTGCACCAAACCAGCACCTGATACATATGGATCACATCCTCTGTCATGCACTAACACTAGTATATGATCAGTTAATTAAAGGATATGGCATTTATTCTGCAGAGGTGAGGTTGTACACTCTATCCAGGACATGAGCTGCAACTTGTGTACACTAACAGTGCAGTAACAGCAGACCCTTTTGGAATGAGAAATAATGATCAGTCCTTCCAAGATGCCCTTTAAGACCAGCTCCCTAAACAGGCTCTGACCACAAAGCTGGAAAACTGAACTCTTCGCTAAGCAGCTCATGGACTGGCAGAGCACAGGCTGAGGATTTGGCTCCCGGCTTGCTCGTGTGTTATCCCAGCCTACATGCCAGCGACTGTAGGATGCTGGGGGCATTCTTCACTCAGGCCACACTGAGCTTGGTCATAGCAGAAGGCATACATGTTCATTTAATACCTCAGGAATATCTAAAGATCCTTTAAAAGGAAGTTTCTGTGGAATGGTACACAGGCAGAGATCTTTCACACAGTTGCTCCAACTTTGAGAGGAGCTTTTGGAACTTGGCAGGCAGATGGATATGTCCTGTTCTCAGCTGAGAGTAAGGAGAGGTAAACAGAAGCAGCAGGGTAGAGATAACATCACTGCTTCAAAAATCATTAGAATCATCATGAAACATTAACCAACAACCCAAGTGCTTTGCTGTCAAGTTAGTGTGTACTTCAGTAGCAGTGGCAGAAGTCTAACTGGAAACAGTTAACACAACCTGACAGAACATGATTCTAATTAAGGTTGCAGGCTTAGTTCTTTAGTCATATCACAGAATTAATCTCTAGCCAGTAAAAAAAAAATGTACCTTTGCTTTCCCATGCTTCAGTGATTAATCTTTGAATATAATTGTACTGTTAACTCTTGACATCATGGATTTTAAAATGGTTTCCATTTGATAGCTAACAAATATTAACTTTTTAGAAAAAAATCATCTTCATGCTTACAGTATGTAAGCACTTAGTCTAACAAAATCAGGAAGGCAAATTCTAGGTATCTTATCTCACTGAAGATTCTCAATGAAACCAATAGAAGGTGAAAAGCACAGGAAACTAAAACAACAGCTGAGGTTTGAACCGATCGTGTTACAAGCTCCCGATACAGCTGCACTGTGTACTTACCTCAAGCACTTGGAAGAGGGTATAATTGTAAACCAAAGCAGAAGTGCTGAGGAAGGCAGGAGGATGCCTGCCTTTCCACTAGCCAGGTGTGGCATA
>JAUBOD010000633.1:10128886-10139541 GCA_032353885.1 Nothura maculosa | reverse complement strand
TGGAAAGTGACCTCACTTTGAGTGTGGTAAAGTCTGTGGATCAGAGGTAATGGCTGTTCTGTGGGTAGTGTCAGTACTTGCAAGCCAGTACTGTATAAATATCCAAGGCTATTCCGGCATGGGCTCGCACTCAGAAAAAGAGATGGTCTACAGACTTCTCTTGACTACAAAGCCAGGCTGTGCTGACTGCTTAGAAATGCTAAAACAATGTCTTGCCCCTTCTGAAAAGCAGAATCTGTTCATAGGCTACTGTGGGAGGAAGAGATGGGAGAGTCAACACTCCTAGCAGAAGGAATCAAAGCTTTATGCAAGAGCATCACTTTCCTATATAATATAACTTGACTCTCTGAGAATGATGAACAACCATTAATTTTCTGGCTTCCTTGGCAACATTTTATGCTGATTATATTATTTCCTTGAATTTTACTCTTGGCAGGTGGCTGAGTTGTTTACAGACAATTTTGATTACCAGACACGGGATGACTTTGTGCGTGGCTTGCTGGTCAATGAGGAGGTAAGGACAGGGACAGTGCACAGGAGATCATTTTTACCTTGCACTGAGGAATCCTCTAACATACGTGTGTCCATTTACCAGGTCCTGGGGAACCAGATCCATATGCACGTAACAACAGAACAGTATGGAGCCCATATATGCAACCTGCTCATGTACAAAGCTGTGTGCTCTGATATCATCCGGCGCTGGGTTTATCCCTTGACTCCAGAAATGAACTTCACTGATAACAAGAATCAGAATTACACCCATTCTAAACACAACATCTACCGGGGGGTGGATGTCAGCCTTGGCCACGGCAGTGTCCTGGAGGAGAATGTCCTCATTGGGCAGGGGACAGTCATTGGCAGCAACTGCTTGATAACCAACAGTGTCATTGGGCAGAACTGCAGGATAGGTGAGTCCCGGAAGGGGGAATGTGCTGGCACAAGGCCTGAGTTGTTAGGCCTTTGTTTTCAAAGTCACTTGGCTCTGAGGGAAGACGCTAGGTGAGTGTTACATGGTGACATATAATGGGAAGAAAGGAGAAAGGCTTTGTTCTCTAGAGAAAGAGATAGATCCAGGGTACTGTAATGATGCTAAAAGGCAGAAGGCACTTCATGCAATGATAGGAGATATTTCAGTGTTGAAGAATACATGTCTCTTATGTAGAAATAACAGCCACTAATGTCCTACAAGTGAGGCTTTTACTCCCTCTTAGCCTTGGCTTGGTGCATGTGTAGTGTGTTATGCTTGGGTTTTGTTTTGTTTTTATGTGTGTGAGATTTGACCATATCTTTGCCAAATCAGGATATCAGTTGTTACTGTCAACTTGCTGAATTTCTATAAAGAACAAAATCCTCTTCTAGACTGGATAGACTGGAGTAAGAAATAGTTGTAGGCTGATAAGCCTAGTGCATATTTTTGGTTTGCAACATCCGTCCTCTATCAAGGACATTGTTCAGTCCTGAATTGAATGAATAAGATGCTTTCTAGTGACTCAGTGTTGGGGGAGAGCAGCAATCTGCTTTGCTCAACTTACTTGTCTTTTGTGGTGTGTAACAGGTGACGGAGTCCATCTGGATGGAGCCTTTCTCTGGGACAATGTTCACATAGCAGATAACGTGGAGATCTGTCATTCTGTTATCTGTGATGAAGCTGAGGTGAAGGAGAAAGTAAAGCTGAAGCCTCGGTGCGTCCTCTCTTCTCAGGTGAGCTGTGCTTTCTGTTCTGCTTTCCCTTGAAAAGTGACAAGACTTAAACTTGGGAATGTACCAGATCAAAGGGCTCTTCCAGACCTTTTCTTCAGGATGGGAGCTATGCTGTTGCTCCCATCCTTTTCCTACTTCAGGCAGTTGGGCCAGGGTCTAGCAGTGCTGGTGTTTTCAGTTATGCATTATTGGATCCTTCCCTGGTATTTCTTGTCCAAAGCATCTATTGCCCCTGATGGAGGAGGCATTCAGGATATTTTTCAGATGTTTCTTTATTAAGGTATGTTGTACATATTTACAGGTAGTAGTAGGTCCTGACATCACCCTCTCTGAGGGCACAGTAATCTCTCTGCACCCACCGGATGAGGAGGAAGAGGATGAAGACCAGTTCAGTGACGATTCTGGTGTGAACAAAATTGAGAGCAAAGTGAAGCTGAAAGGTATGGGAGTCTCTGCTTTCCTGGGCTCAGGCTGCACAGAATGTTTTACATTCTAGGATCTTTTGGGGTTTCCATCCCCTATTCTAAACTCTGTAATGCCAAGCTGAAGTCTAGTGCTGCGTTCAGCTGAGAACATGTATGTTTTCAATAGGACAAGCAAGGCTTTAGTTGACTTGGGTTGGACAATGAGGTACCTCAGCATTCAAATTTGCAGAGACTGAGCTGTTTTCCATTTTTCTTAGAGAAGGAACCTTGCAGGAGATGATAACCTGAAGCTAGAAGAGATGTCTGGTTCAAGGCAGGATGCGGGATTCATGTCCTGGCACCTGGCCTGTGTCCAAGGACTTTGTTCCTGTTGAATATTATTACCTTCAGTCCAGGTTTGTTGAGGGATCTGCACATGGTCAGGTGGATGTTACGCTCTAGAGGGGAGTAAGTCAGTCACTTGTTGAGGCAAGCGGGAAGATAAAAGTTGAAATCCGTGTGTATATTCTGTAGGAAGCCCCTCTTGATGAAGAGCATTCAGGGACAGTAGTGTGCAGGTTAGAGCAGTCTGTTTCTGGTTTACCTATGTACAGATCCAGGACATCCATTTCCTTCTAATCACTGCATCTTTTTCAGGTTACAATAAAAAGGATGTGGGCTCGGAGGGCAGAGGCTATCTCTGGAAAGCAGATGGCAAGAATGAAGAGGATGAAGAAGAGCAGAGACAGAGCCTGTGGGGTGAGAACGAATTCAGTGTAATTCCCCGGGAATGGACAGGCATAAACCTTCTGTGTCAGTGGGACTTGCTACGTGGGACACTGTCTAGAATAAGAAAGCACTATGTGGTTCATGAGGTGAAGAAAAGCTTCAAACAAGGGCAGGATAAACTGCAGTTATTGTAGATAGAGGTCTGTTACAGAAAAGTCTGGAGAAGGCATTGAAGTAGAAATAAATGAGCATAAAGCCTAAATTTAGGAAGGGCCAAGAGGTGGTAAGCTGCAGAACAACTCTAGCTTTGTGCACACTGAAAGCCTGATGGGTGCCAAAGTGAGAGAGTCTCCTGGACTGAACTAGAAATACTGCCTGGGCTCTGTGAAGTAGATTGGCTTCCAGGTAACATATGTGGAGTGAGGTCAAAAGATACAGGTTACTTCTGGAAAGCAGCTGGTGGACCAGATTCTCTCTGTTCATGCTTTATGGAAGATGATTGTTTTATCTTTTATTTGCAGTAACACATGTAGCCATCTGTGCTATGAAATGCATGTCAGAGGCTGCAAGGTCCTCCCTTGGAGTGGGTGTGTTTTGGCTCTTGTGGCTACTGCAGGTTTTCTTCTAGTGACTGATTATGCTAACGTTGCTCCATCGTGAGTCAGCAGTCAGGGCAAGATGCATTTTCTTCTGTGTTTGCCCTTGGCTCTTTGTCTGCAGAGTCTTTTTAAAACTCCCGTTGTTCCAGCGCCAGCTCTAGTGTTGCCTCTGCAGCAGTTTTAACCATTGGAACATGCAGGCGAAGTTCGTTGCAAGGACAGATAGTTGCTGATTTGGCTGGGTAGCCCCTGGGACCCCTGGGCCCCCCTTATCCAACAGCTGCAGCTTCTGGATGGTGAGTGTTTAATCTCTGTCCTTTATCAGGCCCTACGGTGCATTCGGAGGAAGAGAGTGAGTCAGGCAGTGACCTGAGCTTGGACTCTGAGGAGCCAGACAGTCGGGCTGCATCCCCACAGTTGGATGACATCAAAGGTGAGAGAGATTCCTTGTTTTGCTATATGTTAATCCAAGGCAGCCAAGGGTGAGAAGCTAGAGAAAGATGATCTATCTTTCTTACCCATGATCATGGGGTCTTTATCCAAGCAGCCTCCCCTAGTTTTCTCTTTAAATAGCAGTGTCACTGCTTAGACTCCCAGGAGGTTGCATAAAGGCCCAGCAGAGCTTCCCTGTGCAGGCAGCTTTACTTCTGTAACTGTATGAGAATACCACATTTCCTTATAGGAACTGCCTCTTCTTAGAAACATATTTTTGTTTTGTGTTTCACTCTAAGATTGCATGGATTTGAAAGGGATTCAAGCTAAACTTTGACAAGGGCAGTGTGGGAAGAAAAAACTTTTCATGTTAAAGTATATCTCCAAATGAAATTAAACCAATAGATTACTGTCTAAACCAGTAGATCTCAGTTCACACCTTTGATTAAGGAAACTTTAGACTTTCCTATTCAGACTCAAGTGTGAAATTATAATAGAAGCAGTGAGCAATTATCTCCAGTAACTCTAGCTTATGGAAAGCAGATAGAGACCTGTGTCAAATGCTTTCTTTAAGGGTGTAGTTTCTTAAGTAAACTTAAAGTGTTTAAAGAATTAGCGCTTTTCTGTCTCCTCGCTGACTACCTGTCCTTTCTTTCTTTAGTTTTCCAGAACGAAGTTCTGGGTACGTTACAGAGGGGCGAAGAAGAAAACATTTCCTGTGACAACCTGGTCCTGGAAATCAACTCTCTTAAGTGAGTGTTCACCTCGGGGTGCTCTCCCTGATTCTGCAGAGCTGGATTTGACAGCAGATCTCAAAGGAGAAACCACATGAATAGCCATGCCCATTTGTTGCACGCTGTTTTTGCCAGTAATAGAGCATGAGAAATGCAGATAAGAGATCACGACTTAATGATGGCAAAAGCTGCATCTAGAGCCTCCTCAGTCATTAAGCTTTTCCAACCCAGTTTCTGCAACAAGAGACTTGGTTGCTACTGAGTGACTGAACTGAACTGGTTTTTGGCACGAGATGCATGTAAGGTCGTACGGGAGCCACTGCTCTGAACACTGTAACACTCAGCCAGCTGCCTGCAGCTGTGACTGCATTGAAGTGTGGTTTATTCCCTCTGTTTATACATCAGCAATTCCAGAACACAGCACTTTCACCTGGTATTTCTCAAATACAAACCCGACACCCAGATTTTAGGCCAACAATGTTCGTGCAGCTCTCTAGGGAATGTGAGAGTGCTCTACCTTGCAGTAGCTTATTCCAGTAGGATAGCAGAATTTCAGGATTGGTCTTTCAGAAGGCCTGTTTCAATGCAAGATGTTTTAATTGCATGGATGTTAGGAGAAAAAAAAGGCTGGAAAATGCAAATCGAATCTTCTGTTATGTCGCTGTAAAGAACAATAGTGTGCGGAGATCAGGCAGCTAAAGTGTATTTTTTTCTGACTTTCTTTTCTTTGTAGGTATGCCTATAATATTGGGCTGAAGGAGATGATGCAAGTGCTTAGTAAAGTGATCCTGGAGTTCCCATTGCAGCAGCTGGATGCAAACTTGGACTCCCAAAACTATTTCTCAGCATTACTTCCTGTGAGTGTTCCTCTATTTAACTCTTCTTGAGTCTTTTGTCCTAGTGTGTAGGAGTTGGATTAGATGCCCCAGACACTTCCAGACTGAGGAATCTTTTTGCTAAAGCCACTTGAGGCTCATGAGTTTGTGAACTTGTTTGTTATCTGTGGAGCTAGAAGCAAAATGGAACTACTGCATCTGCTTGACGGAATGTAGCTTAAGATCATAGGGGTGGGAAGTTGTTATTTCAGTAGCTTATGGTCATTTCTGTCTCCTCTGTGTGATAGTAGAAGTGCATAACTTTCAGGAGAGCGCCTTGGAGGTTTCTCTACAGGCTTGCATTCCAGGAGCCCAATTCCAGACTATCATGAGTCCGATCTCTGGCGCAGCAGGGAGCTCTCCTCTCCCAGTGGGATCCTTTCCAAGGTCTTGCTTGTCTGCACACTGTGAGAGGTGCCAGTGCTTTGCCAGCCAAGTGCAGAGGCAAGATCTTGCTGTCCTTGAGTGAAGATTCAGATTTCCGTTGTTTTTTGAGAAAAGCTGGAGTGTTATTGATTGAGAGCAATTTCTGCTTTCTGATGTAAAGGGAACTAATCAGAATAGGGTGTGCTTAGGCAGTCTCATCTTAAGGGCTTTGTGGATCCAGGTTGAAGGCAATGCAGTGAGTCTGCTTGTGTGTTTTGAGTTTGCAAACTCCACGGCTTGCAAAGGTGCTTCATCAGAATGAATGCATCTTGTACCTGTTTGGGAAGGACTAATTTAATTTTCTCAGTAGACAGCTAGAAAATAGGACCACTAGACATCTGCATCATCCATTATGTGAAAAAGTATGTACTTTCAATTGATGACAAATGTTTGAAAACTGACTCTTCTTGTAATTGTACGCATGGCACTTGCCTGATCCTGGATGTGTGAAGATGCCTTTGGTAGGAAACTACAGCAGTGCTCTGTTCCCCAGCTGTCCTAGTGGGACTTTGCTCTTCATTTCTAATCTGCCTGGATTTGTTCTGATTTCAGTCTCTTGTCATGACTAAGATGTACTGCTCTGGAAAATGAGTTGAAGGTTGAAGAGAACCTTAGAGCAGATAGTAGACTCTTTAAGTTGAGATGTGCTTCATCTAGACAGCAGATGGTGTGAAGCTGATAACTATATAGGATGTTTTCATTGCAGCTAAGATAAATCTCCTAGATTGGGCTCTTAATCTAATGTATGACAGAACTTCACTGCAGGATGCGGGGAGAGGAGGGCCTGATCTGGACTAAGGGGCACTGTATAAATGTTTAATGTTAATTATTCTTTCCCACACTTCCTTCCCCTCCTTGCAGTACCCCCAACGAAGACAATGAACAAACAAACAAACCCTTTGAAACTAAATGGAAAATACATGAAGGACTTGCACCTGAATAACTATGTCCATGTGTATGTTGCATCACTGGCAAGCTAATGGGTGCTGAGAAAGGGAGGTGTGTGGCATTGTGCACTTATGAAGTCCTTAGATTTGTGAGAGGAATCCAGTGTTAAAGCACTTGGCCACCATGGTAGCCAGCTTGTCCAAATGCTTCTTTGTGAAGAACAACCAGCAAGTTTCTTAGACCATCCAGATCTGGGAGAGTTTCCTGCTTCAGTGTCTTTGCTGCCCAGCATTTTGTGCTGGGCTCCCTGTGCCGAGATGAGCTGGAAGGCCGTATCCTGGTGAAGACTGTTGGTGTTCAGCTGCAAACATGTTGGTGTCAGTGCTGAAATCCCAGTGTGTTGGACTTGACACGTCTCTAATATAGGCAATGAATCAGCCCTCTAAGACGTATTAAACAGCCATTAGCAGTGTTCCTGTGAGCAGCTGGTGTGTGTTTGCCAACTGTGCCCTGCAGAGAAGAGCCCAGCTATCCAGGCAGAGCATGTGTGTTTGTGCAGCATCTGAACTGGTGGGTTCTCTGCAGCTAACAGTTTGTGATTGCCTAGCTGGTCAAAAATGCATTGCTTTAAGGTGTGAGTACCTGCACCCTGAGAACCCCAAGCAGTAGCTGTATATGGGTTAGTACAGATCAAAAGTGTGTGCAGTGTGTAGCTAGCATGGCCTCAATTGATAGTTGCATTAGACTCGAGCACTGCTTGTGCTGATTCTCCTGTGGCAGAGTTTGTCTGAGGTGAAATGCTCAATTTGAGAGAGAGGTGAATACCAGAACCTGCTGAACTTTGCCCAACTGCTTCATGTTTCTTGCTCTTTGTAGCTCAACTCCAGCTAATGGGTGCTAAAGAAGATGGAGTGTTTGTGTACAAGCAATGGTAGAGCCGTGTCCGACAGCTCGGGAGGGGAAATGGTGGAAATGCCATGGTTATGATGTAGGGTTTGACTTGAAACCACAGTATGTGCTCTGCAGTGCTGGCCCCTGAGTAAGAAGCTCCTAAGTTTTGCAGCAGTTTTTGGAAACAAAAATCCAATAAAGGATATGCTTGTAGGTATTTTTCTATATGAAACATGAAGGCCTGAGAAACAGCATTATCCAATTTAATGTCTGCAAGTCATCTTGGTTCTTGAATAAGTAAAGCAGAGATGGTGCAGAAAACCTCATCTTATTAGCTCTGCTGTTCATCTGTGGGGCTGTCCCCACAGTCCCTTGTCTGTTGGGGACTGCTGCCTTTCAACCCCTGTCCAAAACAGAGCAGCACTGAACTACCAAGGGTGTTAACTAGGGTTAACTCAGGGTATAAGTGACCCGGGGCTTCTTCCTCACACCCAAACCCCTCAGAACTTCCCATTTCCCTTTAAAATAGACCAGATGAGTGTGCTCTGTGGGGAGACACGGAGCAGAAGGTGCAGCAAGACAGTGCATTGGTATCAGCCATGGATGTAGTCACTAGGTGTCTGCTGTTCAATCAATCTAGTTAATAAGAATTGGAACTTTAGCTTCCTTTCCTACAATGTATTATTGGGGTAGTCTGATCATAGTGTGGTCAAACAGGAATTATTGTGTCCTTTTCTCCCAATTCTGATGCCTTTGAAACTTTTATGGACAGGACTGTAACTATTTTCATTACCTCCTGTCCCAGGAGCTGGTCAGCGTGTGCAGCTCTGCAGAGCTTTTGTTGCTGCCTGCTTTTCAGATGTGAGAGACTCGGCCAGAAATACTGTTTAAAAAGGCAACACCAAAGTCATTAAGCTGAAGGCTTCATCAAAAATAAGCCTGGGAGAAAAGAATTGAGCTAATGGTTAACAGCTTCCTGCCCTTCATCTTTCCTGCCCAGTTCCTGCAGCAGATACTAGGATGCAAGGAAGCCTATAGACACACAGCAAGCGTAAGGCTCAGCTGTGGGTATTTTTCCCATTATGTTCTCATTTTGGGGTAGTTATCTTGTTCTGTCCACTTTTACTTGGCTAGTAATTAATTATGCTTGCGCTCTTTTTTTCCCCCTCTTTGTTCTAATTCATTCTACTGCTTTGAAGGAAAGTTCCAGTGAAATATCAGCTGCTCTGGATGAACATTGCAGTTGGATGTAGGTACCTCTCCTTATCAGTCTGCTGTGATTTTTCTCCTGAGTCCCAGATTCCAGTAGAGGGTTGTTGTGGCAGTTAACAGCCGCTCTCCAAGCTGTAACACCAGCTGTCTAGTTAGGCCAGGTCAGATCTGCGCACAGGAACCTGAACACTGTGTTTGATAGACAGAAGGGGTCACGCATGCCAAGTGGTCAGATGGAGCTTTTCATAAAATGCCCCCAGGCTCAGTGTTAATGCAGCCAAGCTGAGAACCAGCACTGAGTGCACATCATGGCTCAGGAAATGGTCTTGTGTGTTTTCCTCCTGCAGCTGTTGAAGAACTGGACCCCGTTGTTCAAGAACTACATAAAACGGGCGTCGGATCACTTGAATGCCTTATGTGCCATTGAGGAATTCTTCCTGGAACACGACAGCCTCTGCACATCGATAGCTAAAGTGAGTTTCTGCTCCCGGCTCTGAGGATCTGTTTTGGCTAGATCCGTGATGGAACACATCCCATTTGCTTCATCAGCTTGTCTGCTTTAGATGAGAGGAATTTGGGGCCTCGGAGGAGATGAATATGGAAAATTCATCTATAAAAATTGCTTTTAGGAAAGTGTTCCGTGGCTGCCTGTGTCTCTGAGTGAGCACAGCTGAGCCTGAGTATTAATTACCAGTACGCAGCCTGAAGGAAGCTTTTACTTTGCAACTTTTAGCCTAGATGCCCTTGTTGTGTGGTGCTAGAAGAGATGTGAGGCCAGGAAGTTGCTTTAGGAAGGGCTTTATTTCCTTTCTCTCCCTACAGTGTGAGAGATTTAACTGGCAAATAATTTACCCTTCTTTAAAGTGCAAAATTGGGAATGAGGGCAAGATTTCCTAGTTAGGCCAAGCAAGTTGTGAAACTGGGAATAAAGAGGAGGTGAAGTGTGGCTTAATACCCATCTCTCTTCTCAGTGCTTTCCATGTGTTTCCCCTATTACGCACCTCTTCAAATTTTTAATTCCTGGATTCTTCCTGCCCCATCACACAAGGGATATTTGACTCGGATCCTAAGTCTTTCCTTCCGCAATGTCTCAGGAAGCCCCTATTTCTTTTGGAAGAGCTTTCCTAGAATCCTGTTTAACCCTCAGCTCCTCGCGAAGGAGGAATCCTAACTTGTGCTACCAGTGCCTGTGGCCAATGGCAAAGCACTTAGCGTGGACCGGAGCCAAGGCCTCAGCTCGGGGAGCCAAAACGTCCTTGAATTACAGCAATTGTCTGGCATGTGTCCATTGTTCGAGGGGCCTGGGTTTCCCTGGAGGCTGGGAATTGAAGTGACACGTTATATGTGGAGCTGGCAGCCTGCTTTGTCAGCGCTCTGCCGCGAGGGCTGCGGAGCCCCTGCTCGCCGCAGCACAAAGGCACCCGGAGAAGGCGCCTGCGGCTGCTCCTCGCTGCCCTGGGCTGGGGAATGAGCCCGGGAATGACCCATCGCTTTGACACCTGCCATAAGGCTCTGCTGGGAGAGGCCTGGCAAGAGCAGGGAGCCTGGGGCAGAGCTGGCTTCGCTCACACTCCTCTTGTGTTCGTGCTACAGCCGCGCTTATCTAGCCTTGTGTGTGAGCTGCCTCTTGTAGCTGCTTTGGGGAGAGTTTTGGGGTGCTTTGAGATGAGAACTAGCTGCTTTGGGCATGGGTTTTGGGGTGCTTTGAGATGAGAACTAGCTGCTTTGGGTATGGGTTTTGGGGTGCTTTGAGATGAGAACTGA
>JAUBOD010000633.1:10102613-10113589 GCA_032353885.1 Nothura maculosa | reverse complement strand
CGGTGGCTTTGAATGCAGCAGGGGCAGCTTTTGGGTACCGTGTTTCACTAAGTCCTCCCTGCTGGTTGTTCCCTCACCGGGCTGTCTATCTGTCTTGCTGGAAAAAACTTGGTACCTCCTGAGAACTGCAGGAAAGGAGAGGACAGCAGTTGGTGACTGACCCCCTGCACAGGGAGTCTGTCCTGAGGACACTGAGCGAAAGGGGAAGGGGGATTTCTCATCCTCACCTGCTCTGGAGCAGAAACCTGTTTGGAGGAGACTTGGCATCAGCCATTGTGTAGAAAGGTCTTCTCTGCCTTTTCATTCATTTATTTACTTATTTGTTGACCTGTGCCACGCATTTGGACAGGACTTTACTTGCCGTGTGGCCCCTCTGTTTACTGTCTGCTGCCTTGTCGATGCTGTGGGAGTTCAAGGCCTGGGTGGAAGAGGAAAGAGGCCATGGATTTTCCTTGTTTCTGGTGGTTGGCAGCTCCGGCCATACCCAGATTGGTGCTGGTGACAGTAGGGACCTGCCGAAGGTGTCTGTGTCCTGGGAGCTCTGACCCTGCTTGCACAGTCGTCCAGGGGAAGGTGCTGCTAAAGCACCAGCCTCCCACTCACTGCACTGGGATTTTTTCCCTGAGCCATTGCTCCAATCTGCATGGGATCCTTGTTCCTTCTCTGCCTTCCACCTGGGAGCCAGCAGGTTGTCCCCGGGACACAGCCTCCCTCAGGCCAGGTCAGGGCGCTGGTGTGCGACGCTGCCGCTGTTGGCAGCGGGAGCAGCATCCGAAGTGTGGGAATAAACACGGCCGCGACTGAGCAGGGCCCGGGCGGGCAGCGGGAGCCGGGACTGGTAGGGGCTCGCTGAGCCGCCCTTGGGGCTCCCGCTGCTCCCGGAGCAGCCGGGCTGGATATGCAAACCCATCGCTCCGTTTGCATACGGCTAACGAGCTCTCCCAGGTTCTTCAGCCCGGCCTGGCTGAACCAGTATTTTGGTGCCACCCGGAGACTCGCCTGTGGGCCCGGCTTGGGCTGCGGCATCCTGGCAGCCCATGTGCAGGATCAGTGCAGGAAGCCCTGCTCTCGCGGTGTGTTAGTCCATTTGAATGTGTTCTCTTACTGGTTGGTGTCGCTCCACAAAGGATGAGCTTTGGTGCGTGGAGCTGCACAGCCGAGTCCCTTATGGCAGGTTCCCCAGCTGTCCTCAACAGGGAACTTGGTCCTGAAGGGGCATCTGCGAGAGCGGAGATCCATCCCCACTGAGTCCCTGGGATGAAATGTTTCGCTTCAGTAGTGGCCAAAAGGTGAGTTTGGAAAAACTGCTGGGATTTCCGAAGTTGGGTTATTCTGAGGCGTCATGGTGGAGGCAGAGAAGTTTCAGGTTGGCAGCATCGGTTTGACTTGAGGCTCCTTTATTCCTGGGTTTCCTTGGGGCGTCTCAGGCTTAGTGCACAAGCAGGTAATGTCTGTGCAGGGTGTCTGATGAGACAGAGCTGGGTTTCGACTCGCTAACTTGTATGTCTGTGTGTTTCTGAACTTCCTGGGCAAAAATACAGGAGCCAGCTTTATCAGGTTTATTTTCTGATGTGCCGTTGTTGCCATTATGAGATACTTGAAAATCACCGGGTCCCTTCGTGTGATGTTACCTGTGCTCTGGCACAAGGAAATTCCATGGTTTGTGTGTAGTGAGGGATGAGGAGCTGAGGTGGGAACTGCTCCTGTTTGGGTGTCTGGCTGTGTTCATTGAGAACATGTGAGATCCTAGTCAGCCAACACGTGGTGCTAACACAAGGTGTTGATGGTGAGTGATGTGTGACCAAAGGAGCACTGCTCTGTGGAAATCCAGGATCAGTACCACAGGTAATCGGGAAGTTCAGAGACTGGTTCCTTTATGTCAAACCCACAGACACTGCAAATGGTCCTACTGCTGTACTGACTTGTGATGGGACATCCTGAATGGGTGTTGGGAAAGACTGGTGTGAAGAGCGAGCTCTGCTCTGCTCGTGGGGTGTTTGCAGAGCACAGGTAGGTTGTCCTTGTGCTTGTGCCTTGGCTGTGCCTCCCTGCCATCCTCAGAGGGCCTGGGCAGCCCCAGCTGAGACCCTCAGTAAGAGGAACCCGTTGTGCCACCTGTGACGGTGACTTGTGGGGTCATGGATGGTTATCCACCCTTGGTGCAGCTGGAGCTGGCAGGGGGGAGTGTTTTCAATGATATGGGACTGGGTCAGGCCTGGGAATCCACAGTGTCCAAGCAAGGCAGCAGCTCCGGGCTGGACTGAGCCCCGCAGGGGTGGCATCTGTGTCTGTGATGATCCGAAGCACCATCCTCCTCTGGATTATGGGAAACTTATCCTCTCATTGGAAAGGCTGCTGATCCCTGGTTTCGAGGCAAGTCCCAGCAGGATCTGGACTCAGTTCCGTACGTGGCAGTTCACACACTCCTGACTAATGCCACTCTAATCGCTTGGAGCCCGGTTGCTGAAACAAAGAACTTTGCTACTTGCAGAAAATTGCTTTCTTTCCAAACCGAAACCACAGCCTGCACCCTGTTTCAATAAATCTCGGATGCTCCTTTGGAGGAATCCTGGGCAAACAACAGCCCTCTGCCTGCCTAGAGATTCCTCCGTTCAGCAGCTCATCCATCAGGTGTCAGGAGGAGTCCTGTGGTCCTGGACTTCCATAAAGCAGAGAAACCCAAGTGGGTGTTTCCATTGGTGCAAACAAATTGGCAGCAGGGTGGAGACAGCCCACATTTTCCTCACTTCTCTGCTAATCAGATTCCTTCTCATTGACAGTAATTGCCTGGCCCCTGCTTTTCAGCTCCTGCCCACTTTCTGGGGCTCTGGTCGAGCGGGTTGTGTGCCAGCACACGCTTGCTTTGGTTCAGTTGGGAACATCTTTCTTGTCTCCTTCTTCCAGCAATCAGACAGTGTTCCCTTGTTTCTTGGGTGCTAAGTGCAAGAGCAGGCTTGGCTGCCTGGCAAGTGATGCTTGGTAGGAGGCTGCTCTGTTGGTTGTATTGGTCAAGGGCCAGGCCCTGCCTCTGGAAAGGAGCTTGGTGGAGAAGCCTAATTTTAGCTGAAATAAATGAGGTATGTAAAAGGCTGCTAAATGTGCTCCTTCTGCTCTCTGCACAGGAAGTTTCTTGTACTGCTCCCAGCGCTGGCACCATCACATGCCGACCGAGCGAAACTGGCCTTTCTCCCCCTCTGACTGGGTTTGTCTCCTAGCAGAGCTGCTGGAGAGCCAGTCATCTGAACCGTGGCTCTGGTGCTTTAGTTTTTTCCAAGTTCTTTTTCTGGCTTGCTGACAGTTTCCTGGGAGTGAAGTGAGTATTTCAGGTTGTGCCCAAGTTATGCAGTGCCTGAAGGTGAGGAAGAACAAGGACACAAGTCCTGCCCTGGCAGTGTCTGGGAATTCTGCTCCCTCATGCCCTCTATGTTCCCTCTTGTGTTGGGGCCAGAGAGGTCTCGTGTTGTTGGTTGACGGTCAGATTGGAGGCAGTTTGTTCTTAGCTGCTATGCAGCTGCTGTGGCTCTGGAATACTCTTCTTTGCGTGAGTCCTTCTCATTGTCTTTGGCAAATGCTTTGCGGAAGAACTTAAAGTTTTGAGGCTATTAACTCCCTGTTGTGTTTATAGGGGTTGCTCATATGTCTTCTAGACCCGGGGAGCAGAGATGTTGCTGCTGGCAGCCTAGCTGGGTGTGAAGAGCAGATGCAGGCAGTAGCTTGCGATCTGGGCTCTATTCTTCACGTCCTGTTTTCCAACCAGGTAGGCTGTATGGCTGACTTCCTTGGGAGTCTCTTACAAAAAGCTCTTTGTGCTGGGAGAGGGTGGCGCGAGCTGGTCAGTGCCTTGAGGGCAGCACACGTGTGGAGGCTGTTTTGTCATCTCCTGGGGGACATCTGCCATTCAACATGAATGAATTGCTAATGTGAGGGGGGAAATGAACCTCGCTGCTCTTCCCCACTCACATCTGCCTCCGTCTGTGCCTCTGGGGCCGCTTTGGGAGCTGGCTGCCCAGCACAAACGGGCCCCAAGAGCCGGGGCCAGCACCGGGCAGGGCTGTGGGGCTTGGAGCCCGGGACAAGGGGGTGCTGCTGAGCAGACTGCCCTGCCTGGACTCCCTTCACCCCCAGGTGTGGAAGTCCAAGCTCTCGGGCTTTGTTTCCCACCCTCCCCCTCTTCCCCTTTTTTTCCCCTCTTCTCCTCTCCTTGCTCTCCTGCTGAGTTGATGCTTTTCCAGGAATGAGCTGTACTGCTAGCCCAGCACATTCCAGAGCAGCAGCGCTTTTTTGGCAGGGGCTTTGCCTGCTGTTAAATAAAGCAGGGCTGACTTGGCGGCCCTCAGCCATAGGCCGGAAAAGGAAGGCCTAAACCCACCTTCGGCACGGGACACGCGGAGCCTTCCTGGACGTCCTACCTCTCCTGCTCCCCTTCTGTGTGTGCTGGCAGCAAGAGGAGCCACCTCCTCCACAACCTGCTCCCCAGCAGCCCTTGGAGCCTTTGTGGCTCCTGCTTTCACCTACTGCCATCCTGGGCAGTGTGCAGCCCTTGGCACTGCAAGGGAGTCACCCTGGAGAGGGGATTTCTTTGGAGAACTGCAAGGAGTTCCCCGTGAAGCCCTGGAGTCTGTTTAATATGCTTCTCCATGGGGAAAAAAAGAAAAACCTAGGACCTTTGTAGCTCAGTAAACCCTTTTCCCATCTCTCTGCAAAGTTTCTGCTCCGTTCATCAGTGGGAGCAGCTGCATTGCAGCTCACTGTGTTGTGGGCTCCTCCGTCTGCCTGCATGCAGGTGGAAGTCAGTGTCATGCAGGGCCAAGCCTCCTGGCTGTTCCCCATCTCTCAGCATTAAGTTGAACCGTAACAACTGCACCATTTTACTTCCTCTCCTGTGGATTTGTTTCCTTTCACCTGAGGCCTCTTTGAGCCTGTTTTATATCCCGCCACAGATACAAACCCAGCCTTTGGTTGCTTACATTAGCTGTGGCTTTGTCTTGATTCCATGAAGGTCATTTCCTTTGGTATTTTTCCTGAAGTGTTTCTTTCTCACTGTCATTTCTTGCACTTGTCTCATATGCTTGGCTTGGACTGTGCAGGAGCTCAAATAATTTGAGCTCCAGGAGTGAAGAAACTGGCTGGGTTTAGGCTGGGAGTTCCCGTTTGTCCTGATTTCCAATTCAAAGAGACTGGAAGTGTCATTGAACCTTCAGGGGCCTGAAGAAAGCATCCTTTGATGATGTCTCAAAATGTGCATCAGGGGGTTGGAAGCACGGCTTGGGCAGGGCAGGACGTGGAGGTGCCTCCTGCAGTTTTCCATGCAGTTCCCTGCTCCTGGTCAGGCCTGTTTGCGGAGCAGCGCCAGGGCCAGATGGTCACTCCAGAGATCCAGGTGGGAGGCATTGCTAGGGCTCTCCAGCTCGCTTTGAATCCCTGTCTTTGCTTTGTTAGGTATTGCTCCTGTGTAGGCCTCTGAGATCCAGGGGCTGCTTCCTAAACAACCTTCCTTTTCCAGAGTGACCACATAGGCAGTAACACTGCTTTGGGACACCTGGGGAGGCCTTGGAACAGCGGGTATTGTCAGGTTGGCAGCTCTGATGTGCACAGGCAGGCAGGAGCACAGCCGGTCCTCTGCGGATTGGGGTCTAATCAAGCCAAAACGCCCACAAATCTGTGTCTGCCCTTTCATCCTGTGCTATGAAATGAGGGGCGATGAAGAGACCTTGGTCTCGGAGCTTGGAGGAGAAATTTAACAGGAGATTGATTGTCTCCACTTGCCATCAGAGAGCCTTTCTTGCCCCATGCACTGCACAGATGCCTATCCTATGAACTCTGCACAGGGAATTAAAAAATATGATGATGACACCCCCAGAGAAGACCCTGGCTTGGCGGGACGGACACCTGCAATTCCTGTAGTCCTACTTGGTGCTCTTTCCCTCTCGCTGCTGCACGTGTATCCCGGCAGCCCCATGGGATTGCGTCCGCATGGGAAGCACATGGATAATTTCTGGGCTCAGCCTCACGGGTGAGCACCTCACACCTTGGATCCCTGCTCTGCTGGGGAATTGCCCTGCCCAATTTTCCCTTCTGGTGAAACTACAGCAAAGCTTGTCCCTTTGGCACCAGCTTCTGATCATGCTGCGCGGAGGAGGATTTTGCTCTAGAACTGGGCGATGCTCACGTGTGGACAGCAGTACGTGAAGGTGTTTCCTTTCGTTATGCATCACCATTAATCTGTGATGGTTTGGAGACAAGACATCCCTGCCCTAAGGGGCGTGCACTACCACAGGTCTCCAAGATGAGATCACTTTTTTGGAATTTTAGTCCCTGCAGCTTGTGGTATTAGGTAGGAAAGTCTCCGTTTTGTTGTTGTGGTTCTGTGGGCTGCAGTAGATGGAAGTGATTATGGTCATAGGAGTGACTTACCTAAATTGTGCACTTTGGGAAGGAAGGATTATAGAAGAAAATTAATTTTACTGTTCAATTTCTGGCTTTTGTGATCATGGAAGACGTGTCACAGGTCCACGAAGGACTTTCCTCACAATAACTGAGCCAAATGAGGGAGCAGATTTATCCGCTCCACTAGTGTGACACCTTCCCGGCTCCTCAGTTGGATCTTCCCAATCTTTGCACCTCCGCTGGTAACAAACTCCTGGTTATCCTGCACCCAGACGCCTGACGTGCTTGAGGGCTTCCCTTTCCTTGCCCTTCTCTGGCTGCTGCCCCCGGCCCCCACCCTTATTCTCCAGCTCCCAACTCCAGTTTCGTGGTTGCTGCTGAATCCCACTCTCCAAACACCCCCCTTATCAGGAGCCCTGAGATGGAGGAATCCGCAGGGGGCCCCGGCGAGGAGCGGCGCCCATGTCCGAGCCCGGCCGCCGGCTCCTCCTCCGTGGCCTGCGCCATCTTGTGTGTGAGGCGCGACCCCCTCGCGGTTAGCGCCGCGCTGCCCGCGGCTCCCTCCTCGCCGCGCCTGGAGGCCGCTGAGGGGAAAGGGGGCGGCCGGGAATGTCTGCGGAGCCCTGGGCTTTCCAAGAGCTCAGCAGGCGCCGGGGTTTGGGTTTTACGGCTGCCTCTCTCTCCTGCGCGCACGCTCTCGCTCCCCACCTTCCCTTCATTCCTAGGACGTGACTGATGCAAAATACCCTCTAATTTCCTGAGCCGGGCTGGGGCTCCCTAGAGAGGGAGCTTTCTGCCTGGCTCTGCGTCCTGGCTGCAGCTGCCGGCACCCTGGACCCTTCCCGCGGCACCTTCCCGGGCGCGGATCCGCAGGCCGGGATAGGGGATGTGGCGGGAGCGGGGCCGGCTCTCCCCTCCCCCGCAGCATGGAGCAGATGTGCTGTTTGTGTCAGCGCTGGCAGCGCCGCTTCCCCCCGCGCTCCGGCTCCGCAGCAGCCCCAGCGCCGTCCCCTCCTCCCCGTGTTGCTGGGGATGGAGGCTGAATCATCCGCCCCCCTCGCCCTGCCTCCCCTCTAACCGCCCTCCCTCGCTCCCGCAGGTCTCTTTGTTGGAAAATCCAATGCCGAGGAGCGTTGTGAGCTCCGTTCCTGGGTCTGACGCCACGCGAGCGGTTCGGCCACGGTGCCGCAAGCTGCACAGAGCGGAACCGTGGGGCCAGCATGCGAGCTCCTCAGCACTTGGGAGCTTCCTCGCTTCGGGAGGACGCCCATTCTCTGCCGTGTTATAGACCCCTAAACCTGGGAAAATCTGAAACCGGGCAGCCCTGAAGAATGGGAAACTAGAGGCAGTCCCTTTGCAGTCATCTTTGCACAGATGTTCTCCCTGAGCTCCCTGCTCCCACCACATAACGAAGCTTTTCAGAAATGGAGAGGGCCAGAGCTCTGTGGGGCTGTTATTTGAGGTGCATTCCCAGGGCCCCAGGGCTAATCCCGGCAGATCCCTGCCCGTTTTCCCTCATGGCTGCTCCTCCCCGCAGCCGCGCGGAGCAAACGTGGCACCGCGCGCAGCTCCCCCAGAGGCCGCCCAGCCGGCAGCTTCCAGCGGGAACCTCAACTCTCCTACGTGTGAACCCGCAGTGGGAAGTGCCTTGAACGGAGTGGGGAGAGGAATTTCGGTGCAGAGCTGGGGCCGGGCAGGAATGCAGGGCTCGGATAGCTTGGAGCCTGCGTGTGGCTTGACGGACGTGAGCAGCGTTGCAGGGATTTTCTGGCTCGGCATGTGCCGGGCTCCAGCGCTATCAGCCCATGCTCTGGGAATGCTAAATATATAATTCATTGTGCTCTGGCGTTCGGGTGATAAAGAGCGATAAATAATGCAGCGGCTGGGGAGGGAGCTGCTTTGTGCAGCTCCGGCAGGGAGAGAGACGCTGCAGGGTCTCCAGCTCCCTGGCATGCCTGGGGCAACAGCGGAGTAATAGGAGCAATGAGTGCATCAGTTCTCAAGGCAGCAGGAGGTTGTTCTTCACTGGCTGCTGTAGCTGAGGGTGGGCATGGATGTACCTGGGAGCTGGTCAGCTCTGCCCCAAGGACAGCAGATGGGTTTATTTGTGCTTAGCTGTTGGTCACCTTGACCCTGCGGATGTGTCAGCCTGTCCCGTTACTTGCAGACAGGACTCTGTCCCCGAGCAGGCAGCGCTGAGATTGGCCGTGCCTGGAGCTCTCTCGAGGAACTGGCTGAGGTCCAGGCTCCTGGTGACACTGAGTGGCTGCTGGTGCAGCCAGGCTGGGCGCTGCGCTCGGGAGCGAGGCGGCCACGACTGATCCGCATGCGCAAGGATTGCGCGGGGCACCGAAGGACACGTGTGTCCCAGAGAGACCGGCCGTGGTTGGTGCCCATCCTGGGCAGCAGCGGCTTTGGGCAAGGGGAACACGCTCTGAAGAAGCATTAGGTGGGCAGGGTTTTAATCTGGCCTCTCTGCTGCTTTCCTGCTTTTTTTTTTCCTGCTTCTCCGTCTGTGCAAAAGGAATTAACGGCCATCTCGGAAGTGGATTAGGCTGCTCAGGCTGAGACCCGCTTTTCTCCCCAAAGAAACCAGAAGATTTCACTGTTGGAAAAACAAAATCATCAGCACTCCTCTGCTGTGCAGACTGGTAGTAATGTAGCTGCTTGTGTAATAGAGGAACGTGATATTGTGGCACAACTATAACATTTGAAGTGATGTCGAAATATTATGTATATAATTAAAAAGTCACAATAACATTTAGGAGGCAGCATGTTTAATGTATTTCACTTTCATGTATTAAAAGTCTTTGAAATAAGATGTGATCACTTTAGATCATTATAAAGAAGGTATTTATTTAGAAATAAGCAAACTGGTAAAAATGTAGGTCTGAATTTTGTTTACTGATTAAATGAATGGAAGGGAAAGCAGCTGCAGGCGCGTGGGAGAGTCTGTTTTTCCCTTGTTTTCTCCTCCCCAGCCTGCTGGACGTGGCTGTGGGCATGAGCCAGGCTGGTGCTGGGGAGCTGCAGGGCCTCTCTGCCCAAGTCTGGACTGTTTGTGGTTCGGTGCCAACACGCGACGTGGCAAAAGCCTCCTCTTCCCTGAAACCTGTGCCCAGCTCTAACCACCTCCTCTCCCCTCTGCAGGGTGGTGAAAGAAGAAATCTCGGATGACAATGCCAAGCTCCCCTGTTTCAACGGCCGGGTGGTGTCATGGGTAAGCGTGTCCCTTGCTTTGTTACCTCTCTACTGTTCCTGCTCCCTCTGAAAACCCCCGTTTGATTGCACAGTGCCAAGAAAAGCACTAGGAGCTCGTGTACCAAACCCCCCGGCCTCGGTGCAGCCGCGCTGCCCTCCTCCTGCCGCAGGATGGGCAACGCGGTGCCGGGCGGCGCGGGATGCCCCTGCCCAGCGCTCGCTGTAGATGGTGCCGAGCGGCCGTGACGGTCCCGGCCTGCCCGCCGTGTAACCCGTGTGCCCCTATGGCAGGGTCGGCTTTCCAAGAAAGTCCCACCGCGGTGGCTGGCGCAAAGGGCGTAAGGGACTTTAGTGCTGGCGACGCAGACTGGATTTGACTGCCCTGAAGACTGAAGGTACTGCCTGGGCAGCTGCAGGACAAGCTTCTCCCTCCGTGCCATGCCATGTCATGCCATGCACATGCTCTGTGCCCTGCCCGCATGCCTCCCTCTGCCCCCAAGGGCACTCTGTTTGGGAGGGAGAGGGAGTTCAGTCTCCACAGCTCCTCATCCCTTTCCCCACCCTGCAGAGCCGCAATTTATGCTGTTTGGGGTGTGTGGATCTGCCCCTGGGACAGAACAAAGGCCCTGATGCCCTTTCTTCAGAGGCCACCAAGCTCCCACTAAGGAGGGACAATCTGCAGCCTCTTGCAGAGGAGACTCCATAGGACCCGATGCTCCTTCCCTCCCGTGTCAGAGAGCGGCGCCTCGGCTGGGGGCAGCGGAGGCCGTGGAGGCAGCGAAGTGGCTGCGTTTGGCACAGGAGCCGGGGATGTGAAGGCTGGCGGGCAGGACCGGGCAGCGGGCGCCCTGCTGCCGAGCGAGCCGAGCCTGGAGCACAGCAAGGAGCAGAGGCAGCCGGGGCGCCCCCGGCTCCCACACAAAGAGGCCGAGGCGGCGGCCGGGCCGCTCGCAGCCCTCCCTCTAGCGGCTGGCGGGGCCCTGCCGCCTCATCCGCCATCCGCGCTGCTGCGTTCCCCCTTGCTTCATCACCAGCTGCCTTTTGTTTCCATGGGTGCTCGGAGCCCCCTCCATGGCTTGTTTGGACCTGGCCTGCTCTTCAGCGGGACTCCCCCCGTTGGCTTTCCCTGTGGTGGGGAAGCTCCCGGAGCAGCCGCACGGTGTGGGTCCGTGCGCAAGGTGCAGACGGGCACCCAGCTCCAAGCGGCCGCACTGCGGTGCCCGCATGGGATGGATCCCATTTTCTTTCCCCCTGTCTGTGGTGGTTGTGGGGACAGGAGCATTTGCTTTGCTGCTTCTGCCAGACAGGCTGGAATGAGGCTATTTTAGACACGTGGCGCTTATTTTAGTGAGCGGGAAAGATGGGGGATTGGATAGAAGGGAGTGTTT
>JAUBOD010000633.1:10083572-10098058 GCA_032353885.1 Nothura maculosa | reverse complement strand
TGCTTGATAGCAAAGCGAGGGGTGAAGGTTGCAACTTGCCTTGCAGTGGAGCTGTCACCGCAATGCAGATGAGCAGAAGACCCCATGGTTCCTTTTGTAAAACTGCAGTTACTTGCTCTGCCCATAGCTCATGGGAGGAGAACCAACCCGGCCATGGAGTGTGCTTATTTTGACCACCTGTAGTGCTAGACTCCTACTCTGGAGTGAGATGTTTCTGTAGCAAGAGTAACATCTGGCCAGCTGCCTGTGTGTGGTGCTGCTTGTGCTAAAGGCCCAGGCGAAGATGAATGGACCAGGGCTCTGCATTCCTGGGATCTGGCAAGCCTGGCTGCTGTTAAGAGCCTATTGCTGCCAGATAGTTAAAGTCAAACTAGTTATATTGCTGGGGCAATACAAGAATTCCTGCCCTTGCTCTCAGGTTGTTCCTGAGCACCTATTCCTGAGTTGCTGTTATCACTGGGGCTTGGAGGAGGGATCACAGAGGTCTTGCTAAACAGGCCTGGCATAATAGCAGGATAGTCAGGCCAGGAGTTCAGCACTTGTTCTCTGGGCCAAAGGGGAGCTGTGAGAATATAGACGAATTTGATCTTTCCTAAGGTAAAAATACCAACATACACTCCATGTTTATGGTGGCTGTAGACACATTGCTGGTGATGTGTTCCTTGGAAGCAATGTCTCATCCTTTTAGGACTAGAAACTGTAACTACTGCAGGTATGTTGCCTTATATCACTAGTATTACTGCTAATAATTCATTATATTTCCTTTCTTGAAGAATTAAGAGTCTGTTATGAGAGGGTGCCTATACCTAAATTAAGATGCTCAATCACTAACTGGTGCTAATTCCATATCTGTTATGTTTTTTTTTCTGAACCTTAGTATGGATGGATATATTCTAGCTACAGCAAGCAGGATAGCATGGGTTCCATATGTTCACGCTTGTGACATGGAAGAGGCTGAGTTTCAAAGCTCACAAAAGCAGTTGATGGAGTATTCAGCCCATCTCCAGGTAGGCTCCCCTAGCTATCCAGTCACTTAATAAAAAAAGCAGCAGCTGGAGGCTCCTCTCCAAGGCTGTCTTGCAGTGAGCTGTTAGCCTGAGGTAGCTCAAAAGCCGTGCAGGGCAAGCTCCCTAGAAAGGGCTCTTGGGGCTCTTTGGGGAGAGGAACAGAGTGAGTCACTGCAGGCTGATTGAGCAACACGCTTGCTGGGAAGCTTTGAGTCATGTTGCTTGTGCACAGGCAGCACAGGAACCCATCTGCTGCCGTGGATTTCTTCTGCTGGGCCCTCTGATTGCAGGAGCTGTGAGTCATGGAATGCCAGCTCCAGATTCATCTGAATTCTGTTCCTGCAGCTCTTAACCACTGCAGGCACCAGGGTGGTTCATTTTTCAAAGCTGATGTTAAAGGAGCAGAAAGCTCCTTGTCACAGAAGATGTGGAGGGTTATACCAAGGCTGAACTGCAACACTTAAACCCCAGCCTAGTTGCAGTGTAACCTTGAAATAGTTGAAGTAAGTGTGTGAAACCCAGAGGAGATGGTCAAAACAAAGCAGGCTTATTTTCCTTCCCTCTGCTTCAAGGAGAGCCATTGTCTCTTTAGAGAGCCGGTCTGTTTTGCTAAGCTTTAAGCAACTTTGTCTTGCATGCCTTCCTTTGTGTAGCCTTCTTATCTGTTCATATATCCTTGGGCTGCTCATTCCAGCTCTTGAGTTTTCCATCTCTGTAAACATGCCCTGATTAGCAGCTGGGACTAACTCTAATGGAGGCTGGGAGTGCAGCGGTCACTCTAACCTTATGTCTGGGAGGGGTGTAATGCTGGGCTTGATCTGAAGACTGGAATGTAGTAAATCCTCCCTGAACTTCCCTCTGCAGATTCCCTTGGTTCCTGTGTGATGGGAAAGTTTAGCTGTTGCTGCTTGGAAAATAGTTTCTCCCTTAGCCATAATCAAAATAAGCTGGGTTTAAGTATGGCTTTGCTGCCCCAGACCCACTCTGCTGTAAGATGACTTGTTGATGTAAATGCTTTTATTCTTTAGACTTTTCCAAGATGTTGGACTGAAGAAGTCGAGCAAAATTGGGAAGTCTGATGATGATTTTTTCCCTATCTTTTATTCTTGATTCCTTTGGATGGAAATGCAGCACGAGCTTTGTAGTGTGTCTCTGAACTGCCAGGGAGAGTTGATGTGTGAAGGATAGAGCTGGATCAGTCATGTAAAACTTCTCTGTGTGTTCACTGACCTGCAACTTTATGCAGTGCTGGGGAAACACGTGGCTAATTGCCTAGGGAAAAAAACCTACTGTAATTAATAAGGTGCAATCTGCAGGGCTGTACAGTGTCTGGCTTGGTGGACTTGAAAACCATAGCCAGTTTGGAGACAAGCTGTATTATATGTAAAATAGTGCTAGTTGATATCTTTGAGATATACTTAGGCTTGTGAAACAAACTGACAGAATATTCTTTGGATACAGCTGCAATAAGTAAAACTTACTGTTTTTTTTCTAACTTTATTCCCAGGAAAGTTTAGCCCTATCTTAATCAATGTGTAAAGTATTGAGACCTTCTTAAGCGAAGATTTCTAAGCTGCAACCAAAATTTTGTTAAATAGGCTTCTACCCATTTTCTAGCAGTGAGTATATATTAAAATCATGTTTTTTTTCCAGAAAGCAATTGCCTTGTCTCGCTAACGAGGTACTTGTTGTGTGTATGTTCTGTGTCTGATCCTGGTGCTCATCAAAGCAGGTATTTCCTCTATGCTAAAAATAGAATAAATAACTTAAGTGGCATTAAAACCCAAGAGGGAGATTGTGTGTGTTCCTTATTTATATATTTATTTTTCATTGAATAATAGGATATACTTTCCAGGAATCTTCTGGAAATGGCTGTGGGAGTCGGTGATCCAGCTTTGGCTGCAGGAGCTTCCAGGAAATTGTTTATGCCGTAGAATGCAAGTCTTAAAGAGGATACAGGAACTGTACCTGGAGTAGCAATAGTTGTATCTGATTGTGGAAATCAATATTGTAGCTGTCTGAAAAGACATCATTATCATTTTCTGGAATGAGGAAATACTAATTTTGCAGGAGGCCAATTTGTGGCTAATCCCAGCCAGGGCAGCATGTTTCATGCGAGTATTCAAGGGACTGTTGTTCTCGCTTTGTTAGGTCTGAGACTAAGTTTTGGTTCCCTTGACCAATTAGATGGTCTTTGTCCTCTGGTGGGGGCTGTTGGCCGTGTTGCCGTCTAGGCTGTGTGGATTCATTCCTCTTGTGGGGGGCAGTGTGAAGCCTCATAGGGCTTTTCCTGTTCTGTAATTATGTGTCTCACTGTGTGCTGCCTCTGTATTAATTGGGTTGGCTGCTGCAGGGGCTGCAAGAGACTTTCACGAACGTGTCATGTAATATTCGTGTCCTGAAGTTAGAGGGCCTTGAGTGGGAATGTCAGAATTCAGTGGGAATTCTGGGTGGGGTTTAGGAGCTTCATAGTAGTGGCAGGGGTGTCAAAGAGCTGAGCTGCTGCCAGCATGGGGAAGTCTACACTAAACTATGCTCTGCTGCTGCGGGAAATGTTTGAGGCATGTTTGAAAGCCTCTCCCATGATAGATGGAGCCTCAGACCATAGAAATGTTGCTTGCAGTGCCCCGTGGAGCTTGGAGCAGGTGGCAGGAGGCAGCGTGTTGTTCTCACGTGGCCGGTGGCCTCGGCAGCGCAGTGTGGGAGTCGGTCAGCAAGCTCGCTGCGAAGCCCTGAGAAACACTGATAAGTTTCTGGAGTTTCTGACTTAAAGGCTGATTTCTTGGTTTTCCTTTCAGCAAGCAGAAGAAACCATCTGGTAGCTGAAGATACTCAGAGGACTCCTTAGGTGTAGCCAACAAATTTTGCTCCTGGTATAAAGACTTATGTGCGTGTGTTTCTTTTTAACCTGAAATTTGAAGTGCTGGCTGCTCTGTGAGGATTTTGTCTTGCAGAGAACTTCCATCTGCAGCACCTCCTCCTGCAAACAGGCAGCTTAAGCTTCTGCAACGTAACTTTTGAGGACACTGCTGATAGTGCAGGTTGCTACTGTGGGAACCCTTTCATCCTTCTGATAAATATATTGCTGCTGTTTGTTTTGCTGCTGGCGTTTTGGTTTTGTGTTTTCCTCTGCCCTTTGAGATGAGCTGAGGCTGGGTCACTTCAACCTCGTTGTTGCTGTGTCCCAGTGCAAGCCCGTATCAGTGTGCTGTGAGCAGGCAGCTGCTGTCCTTCCCACCCCCTGCAAGGGGACAGGGTGGCTGCACCCCAGCAGCAGAGCAGTGGTTATCACTGCTGTGCAGTGCCAAAGCTGAGGAACCTCTCTGATGTGTGAGGACTGTGTGTGCGCTTGTCCTGTTGTGCTCTTCCCAGGACTAAGCGCCAAGCGGCTGCTAGAGGACATACGGTGACTTGCACCTGGCAAAGTAGGACATAAACTACAGGAATGTCCTCTGAGAAGGAGCTGTGTATTAGAGATGTCACTAGGCGTGAGACACTGCCACTTTTGTCGCTCTCTATAATCTCCCCCTAAAGAAAGGGAAGGTTAGCGGTCTCAGGGGTGACTTCTGAGATGGTAGTGTCAGTTCAGTGGCTCAGGGTGAGATCTTCCCTTGCAGCGGTGCCTTGTGGGCAGACTGCCCTCTGAGCCGTGTGGCAGAGCTCACAGTCACTCCGTGCTGCCCGTGGGTGTCAGCAGGAGGTGTGGCATGGATGCATGGAATTCCTTTTGGACAGGCTGTCAGGATGCCCGAGACCAAAGTAACTAGAGGCACCCCAGCTCTCTGATCACATCTTAGGCTTTATGACTGCACCTTGAATGCAGGATGCAAGTGCTCCAAGAAGCTGGATAAGGCATTTCCTCCTGATCATTAAGGTACAAGCTGGAAAAGCAGTAAAAATGTAGAATGTGGATTTACCCCCTGCACTGGGGCAGCCCCCCATTACCCTTTGCTTCAATAAACTAGTGAACTGCTTTTTGTTGGGGGCTTCACTGTTTCTAGTGTATGGATAACAAATACCCCAAGCTGTTGTTTGCAGAAAAGTCCTTTTCTTTTATACAGACCATAATATGCTGTGGCAGACTTGCTGCGAGGATCCCTCTTCCATGCAGTTCTAGGCTTGGTGACATCTCAGAAGCTTCCGAGAACTGTGTACAAAGAAGAGCAACTGTCTAAGTCTGATCAGATCTGGATGTATCGCTGCAGAGATGCACAACACAAAATAGCACCTGTGAGCTGCTGCTAGTGCTAGGCCTGGCTCCTGGCATTCAAGAGGGAGGCCTGACTGCTAATTGTGGAGCTTCGTTACGGTTTTATCCATGCTGATGAATGGAATAAGAAATAAGCCCTCGTTTATCTTGGCGTTTATTTTAGTCTTCAGGCCTGTCTCCATTGCATAACACTCAATGCCTTGCTTTGATCTGTCTTATTGGATGCACATTAGCTGTATTTACTCACCTGGACCTGACCTCTTGAGCTGAATTGGTGCTCAAGCCAAACTCGGGAAGCTGCTCGCCTGAGATCCTGGTCAGGATTCCTGTGGTGACTCCTTGGGTGTGTAGGATCCATATAGCCATAGGTACATCTATGTACCTTATAGTACATCTGTATTCTGCATCGGGAAAGCAGTTTCCACACGAAATCCCAGAAGAGCAAGCAGTGTAGTCTCCAGCTGTGGCAATAAGAATCCACCCTCCTCCCAGAGTAAACCAGTGCTCCCAAGAGTCTTTTGTGAGCAAGGAGAGCTGACTGTGCTGCCCATTCCGGCTGGATGAGGCATTCCTGGCATCCAAGCACCTCCTGAGGAGTTAGCGGCCCTGCTGGGCTGCCATAGTTTATAGCTACCTATGTTTACCTTCTGCATATTTAAATTTACATCTTAGCAGTGCTATTTGCAATGGTTTTCAATATGATGGAGAGTTTTTGTTACCTCAGCTCAAAAACGTAACTTGTGCCGTGCTAGTTCTACCTCTAGTGCTCTTCTGGGGCTAGTAGGTGGCTGTGAGGTTATTGATGCAGAGCTGAGATCTCCTGTAGAACTGCAGGCCAAGGGATTTGCCTGCTGTGGGATAGCTAGTGTGGGCAACAGGGTGGTGGGGTTGACTCTTCTGGGGGTTGGAGTTCCTCTGAACAAACCTCTGGGAGTGGATGGAGTTTTGTAAATCTCCGGTGCTGTATCCAGTTTAGTGGTAATAGAGTAGTTGCCAGAAGAGTTCATCTAAAGCCAAAATCTTTGGAATACTGCTCTGGACAAGAGGAGCTAATCTGCTAACTTCGTAGGATAAGTCTCACAGGTCTTGCAGGAAGCAACTTCTGCCTCTGCCTGGGGCTGTGTGTGGCACCAAGTTATCTGTACCGTGGCTAACAGCAAATGGGTGTCAAAATGTGTGTCTGCTGCACTGCTTGTTGCCATGCAGCTAACATGTGCCCTTTATTGCTTCAGGTCTTAAGCACCATGGAAAGGGAAGACTGAGGTTCCATCATGATCGGAGGCTTATTCATCTATAATCACAAAGGAGAGGTTCTAATCTCTCGAGTCTACCGGGATGACATTGGGTAAGTGCTGCTGCTGCATCCTTGCTGTTGCATTTCTACCTCACTTCAGTGCAGGCACCATCCCAGAGCTGCTTGCTTTTTTATTTATTATTTTTTTACTAGCTGTGCATGCATGTGAGACTGCAACTCAACTTGCTGCTCTAGGCTTAGCGTGGAAATATTTGTAACTTTACTAAGTACTGGTCAGCTGCAGATGGTAGCAAAGGACGGCCTGCAGGAAAGCTAGGACTTCTCTTTGGATGCTGGAGATCTGACTGTTACTCTGAATGCTTCAGCAGCATGGACTGCCACTGCAGGAGTTTACCAGCCTCACTTTCTGAAAGATTTTACAGGAGAAGTAATGTGGAAACTTCAGTGCTGTGTAACTATGGTTCTGATCTGGGTTTCAAACACAAGTTTCTAGCATTAAATACAGGTATGCAGAGAACTTTGGCCCTGATATTGGCACCCTGCAAAGGTATCATATCTGCAAACAGTCTCGCCTTAATTACCTGAGTATTGTGAGGAATCATCATTCTGGACCCAAGTTTGTGTAGCTTTGTAGCCCTGGCTGCTTTGTACATGCAGAGCATGTATCCATGGGAGAGCTGAAGTTGTGGGAAGCTCTGAAAGCCTTCAGTGGGTTGTAGGTGTCTCCCTGCAATTCAGACAGAGCTACACTGCTCACTTAGACTGCGTTTGTACACTCCCTGGGTTGCAGTTCCTGTCTAGGAAGCAAAGCTTCATGTTTTGTGGGCATTAGATAGTGCTTTAGGGAAGCTAATCTCAAGTGTTAGCACTACTTGGACTAAAAACCTTAATTGACTTTCTCACTTGCCAGACCTGTTCCTACTGTTTTTTCATTAGTATTCAGCATTAGGTGGAAGTTAAGAAATGAACTTGGCAGAGTCAAAAACCTAACTAATGGAAGCAGGCTAGTGGTAGGAGTTAATCACAAGCACAGCAAACATTATGAATGTTTGTATATAAAATTGTATATAAATGAGCTCATTAAAGGCTCATTTTGCCACAAATGACACTAAACTGTCAAGCAAGGTTTCCTTCAAACTGCTCCAGTCCAAAGATGGTGAGGATTGCCCAGTGCTTAAATATGAGGTAAAACTAGTAGCTAGTTGAGGCTTGTACTGTCCTTTGATGTATTGGTCAACAGTATTTATAATTAAAGCTTCACCTAGTGAACTTAGGTATCTCTTGACTAGCTCTAAGACTTGTTCTTGGGATAACAACATTAATATGGGTCTGACACAGGCCTCTGCAGAACTGAGCCAAGACCTTGCCAAGAGTGCAAAACTTTGTGCTTCTCAATAGATAAGAAAAAAATGTGGCTGCAAAGGCTCTATCTGTTCTCTGCTGTGCCAGCTCCCCTGAGCATTTGCTGCTGAAGCTTTTCAAAGCAGTTACCATGCCCAGTCTGCCTTTGTAAAGCTCTCCTTAGTAGTTGTTAAAGTGGCTGAAGTAAGTTGGTCTGTATAATAAGTAACTTCTGAGAATGTGTCATGTTTGGTTAGGGACACAGTTAACTAGAGTTTCTGTTGCTTGCAGACTTGGAGCACTTAAAGTGGTCATGCTTGAACTGATGTTGATTCAGAAATTCATCCAATTATTTTGAAAAGACTTCTTGCCGTGAAAGTGTAACCTGGTGTGTGAAGCTCATCCTCTAAAGTAGTGCCCTTGCACTTGTGTTTATCTTGGCTCATTGTTCTCACTCACTGACTTCTGTATATATGAAAAGTACTGACTTGCCAACTGGCCAGGCCAAACTGGAAAATGGGACATCCTGCTTGATCCTGTCTTTCAACCTCTCAACTGGAAGAGGATGCCAAATATTCAAGTCGTTTCACTGGACCTTCAGTTCAGTGTTGCCTTGAGTGGAATCCTTCACTCAAATTCTGTGCCAGTGCCTTTCTGTCAGTCTTGTGCCTTAGGTGGAGCTCATGCCAACTGTAAATCAAGTTTGCTTCCCAAGATGCCTGACTTATGCCAATACAGACCTTGAAACTTTGTTTGATGTGGACTATTACAAAGCAAGTCATTTAAAAAAGACTGTCTTATGTTCTTGTGGTAGAATAGAATAACTAAGCTACTATATTCACCTCTAGTAAGAAAGTAGAACTGAATATTGGCCACTTGCTAGTTTTGTTACGTCAATACCAAGACTATTAAAGAGTTTTAGCAGTGTAGCCTTCAGGAAGAGGTGGGGACTTGTCACAACACTGTAAGCTGCTACTTGCCTCTGTAGGAGTCCTGTTGCTACACACAGCCCTGTGCTGGGTTTCTAGTCTGCCATACAACTCGATTCCTTAGTAGTTGTGAAGTGCTTGGTGTTGGAAAAGAGCGTAGCTGCTGCCTATCTTCATGTAGGCTCCGGATAACCCTTAAGATTCCTTTATCTTGACACTTGCCCCTGGTGTTCTGAAGCCTCAACATACCTGTTGGGAGAGATTCAAAGCATTTGTGATGAGGAGAAACTCTCCCCTTCACAGTTTAAAGGTCTAAATAAGCATATACTAGCTCAGATGTTAATGAACAACATGGCAGTCAATGAAGAAACTATCTCCCTGACTAGTTTAATGCAGAAATATCACAAAACTTGGATTTTCTTTGCTTGCAATTTAAAAGAATGGCTTTAATGCATGTAGTGCCTCTGTCCATACAGCAGCTAGCTGCATGCATAAGCAGCCTCTTAACTATAAGCAAAGCACTATGCATTTAATTCAGGAAACCATGGAAGGACCTTCAAGTGCCTTGTTCTTCAGTGACATGGTTACTGGGAGATTCTACCTGCATCTAAATATTTAGCTTTTTGATAAAAATAAGCTTTATGAAATTGAGCAGCTGAAATGACAAACTGCATGCACTTTAAGCATAGTAGGCATTTGATTTCTAAACTTCTAATACATCCCTTCTGCTTTATGGTCCTTGATCCTTAAGGAAAAAGGGCAAGCTGGATAGAGCAGTGCCTGAATTTGCAGGATGTGCTGTATCTTTTTGGATGTGCTCCAGCTCTATGGAACTTGCTGGATTTCCTTGCTGACTAGACCAAGCCAGGAAGCATCAGCCTGAACAGCTTCACATGAGTGTTGTGATAGAAATGCCCACTGAGACTCGGAGGCAGGCTGGGAAGAAGATACTTGATACCATGAGGTCACCAGTTGTCCTCAGATTGAGGGTCTTGATCTTTTTTTTTCCCTCTAAGGCCCTTTTTTGTCTCCTTGGCAGATCATACTGGGTATCACTGATATGACATGATACAGGTGCAGTTTATCTAGACTGAACATCAAACTGAACCTGAGGTTGAACCAAGCCCAAGTCTATCAGCGCTGACAACCTGACCGCAGCCTGTCAGTGTTGTGCCTTGCAGGGGCTTCCTCGCTGCCACCGCTTGTTTTCCAGGCAATCCCTTGGTGGCCTCTTGTGCCCAGGAGCAGGGGGAGGGGGTGCTGCGTGGTCTCTCCTTATCTCTTTGGATTCATTGTGCCTTGTGTGTGTGTTTCTAACCCTTTCTCTTGTTGCTGTCACTCCTCCTTTCTCCGCTGGCGCCATTTCTGTCCATCCCATCTCATTGGCTGCTGTAGCAATAGGTAAGAGACGCGTGGTAGGCCCTGTGGCACAGCGGGCAATTGGTGTGTGTGTGTGTGTGTGTTAGAAAAGCTTCACCAACCTGAGGCTTCCCTCTAGCGTAAACCAGTCTCCTGGTTGTGGTATTGGTTCTCTTGGGTGGGCTTAGTCCCCAGAGCAAGCTGTACTTGCCTTGCAAGGCTTCCTGGATGGGAGAAATGGGAGGTGGATATTGTTGTTTTGCAATAGATTGAAGTATTCTTGCGGAAAACTTCAGGTAGAAATCAAATATCAATATGACTCATTTACAAGAGTCCTGGAGCAATAAAACCTGCAGTATTTGGGGATCACTATCTCACTTGGGGGGGAAGATGTTACTGACAAAGCTTTTGCATATGAACCCAGAGCTTCAGGGAGCAATGTTATCACCATCACAGTAGTGTATTTTACTTTGAATATGGAATCATGTACTGGACTGCTGATAACTCTCAGATTGTGGGGTTCTGTGTGCCTATATCACAACCTGCAAGGATGTTATTAATGTGTGCTTCTGAATATGGTTCTGCAAATCATACCTTGTCCTAGATGTTACAGTGGAGAGACCCATGTTCCACATAGTCTCTAGAGGACTATGAAGAAAGCACAACTAGATAAGTCTTGAATTGGTAGCTAGACTTTTGCCTTAAGCCTCAAGATTTTCACTGAAAGCCCCTAGACATCTGCTGATGTTCTTAATGTTAGTGGGCTTGAATCTAGGAAGGTTATCCTGACTAGGAGTTACAGGACAACAAAACTCTAGCATGGAAAAGCTGTTATCCAGAATGTCACGTGTACATCCCTTGTCCATGCAGGATTTGCTCCATATCATCACTAGCATGGACAGTGGGAAAAGGCTTGGATTAAAGATGATGGCAGCTGTAAGGTGGAACCTGCACAGTACCTACTCTGCACTATGCAGAGCTTCCTTACCATAAGGAATGGTATGGGACTGTCCAGTGCACGTGATGCATTGCCACTAGCATGCTGCACCACGGGGACCATAAGTCCAGAGCTGCTCCAGAGCGTGGCAGGCTCGAGAGGACCCTCTAACTGGAAAGCTGGGGAAGTTCCTAATCCTGCCTGCTGCTTTGAACCTGCCCTCCCTGGTGCCTGGGGTGCGGAGGAGAGATGGATCTGAGAACTAAAGGTTTCAGGAGCAGTTTTACTTTTCAGCGTGCACCAGGACACTGATGTCAGGTGACCAGGTTAGGGTTTACTAATTTCTAATACATATTTATTTATTTATTTTTCCCCCATCAGTGATATATCTGTGAGGAACTGTCTTCAAAGCTACAGTTGCCCAAAATATAGATATCCTCTGCCTTGGAGCAAGAGTATGAAGGCCTGGATGTGTGGCGTAGACTGGACCCAACTATTTGGTCCAAGAAAAGAAAATCTATGCTCTTTAAGTGAGCCTGTTCTAGTCGCTATCCTACACTATGGCAATAGATTGAGGAACTAGCAAAATGACTCCAAGGGAGGCTCCCCAGCCATCTGACTCCAGGTGGAGGTAGCTGCTCCTGTGGCTGCAGTTGGTGTGCACTGCAGTGCAGAGCTCCCTAGAGAGCAGCAGCTCTTCACTGTGTGAGGGTTTAATGTCCAGCTCTGCTCAGAGCCTTCAGTTGTCCCTCTTGGCTAAGCCATCCCCACACCCCCTCCTCCCCAGGAGGGCTGGGCGCGCGTGGTTGAACATCTGCCTGTAATCCCAGCGACTGGTTTCCGCGTGCTCTGCTGACTGCCTTTGGTGGTGATCCCGCAGGCGCAATGCCGTGGACGCCTTCCGCGTCAACGTCATCCACGCGCGGCAGCAGGTCCGCTCGCCCGTCACCAACATCGCCCGTACCAGCTTCTTCCACGTCAAGCGCTCCAACATCTGGCTGGCCGCCGTCACCAAGCAGAATGTCAACGCTGCCATGGTGTTCGAGTTCCTCTACAAGATGTGCGACGTGATGACTGCCTACTTTGGGAAGATCAGCGAGGAAAACATCAAGAACAACTTCGTGCTGATCTATGAGCTGTTGGATGGTAAGTCGTTTCCCTTCTAATCTCCTGTGAGACTCTGCACTTGGTCGTTCTCTAGCCTTTAGTTTAGCCTCATGAAGAAATAATCCCCAAAATATATTTAGGATGTTGTTCTGATTGAAATTCAGAAAGACTTGTGCTGCTGGCTGCTTCCGCCAATAGATAAAGTCCTGAACCCTTAGCCATGTGTTAACTGTGGGCTGCTCAGCTGGAGCATGGTGCTGTGAGCTTGTGTAAAGTGAATGGCACTAGCAGAAGCTCTTCTTTAAAGCCATTCATCTCAGCTGGATCCCGAGTGGCTCCAGCCACCTGCTCACAGTCAGTCCAGTTCCACCCTGAATTGTGTCTTTATGGCCATTCTGGGAGACCAGAAAGCAAGCAATGAACCCCAACTTGCTCTATCCCAGCCCTACCTCCCCCAAAGATACAGCTCAGATTTTCCCTGTGGAATAGTGCAGTCCCCCTTCAGCTGCCCATGGTAGCAGCCCATGTGTGGAGCCTGCCCTTGAGCTGTCTTTGTTTGGTGTTAACATGAACACTTTGTGCTCGCAATGCTCCAGCCTGCTCCCTAGACAGGGAGTGCAGATGTGGGTGTCCCAGGGATTCTTAGCCAAGGGTCACAGTAACTGACAGTTCTTTATTCCCCCTGGGCAGATGGAGAGGCTGCTGTTTCTCTGCCTTGCTCAGACAGCGCTGCCTTCTAGTAGGCACAGTGAGATCAGGACCTGCCCATGTGTACTTGGGGTTCATGCCAGGGGGTTCCTCTCTCCTGGATCCCGGTGGGCTGCTCCTCTCCAGAGGTTTCAAGCGCTTTGGCTGTCCGTAGTTAATAGCCACTTGTCACATTGATCACCCTGCAGTGTCACTACTCTGCTGTTATGTTTTTAGATTCTTACTTTTATTACATTTCCATGGGAAAATCAAACACATCAAAAAGAAAATGCTGCTAAGATGGATTGTTCTGCTGTTGGATTAAAGCCTCTTCACTGTCCCTTGGATGTTGTGGGGGAGGAAAGAGCTCTCAGTGCTCTGGGTGCTTCTTCTATTGAACAGATATTTAGATGTGAAGAGCAGACCTTGAATAGAAGAAGAGAAAAGCAGATTTGTACCTTTAGACAGTTTTTCCCATTCTTCCTTTCCTCCTTTAAATAAATAAATAGAATTTCATAGTTGACTGTGTCAACTTGGCAAAAGTTCTCTGGGTATAGAATGCTCAAGTGACTCCCCGAAAGGTTTAATATGTAAGTGATTATCTGTGCAATAATTTGCTCTCTGCTTGTAGGACAGTGGTTAGCATGACCGGTTTGCTTGTACCTTGCAGCTCTGACCTGTGTCTTTGAGCTAATTGCTTTTTGCCCTTCTGTAGAAATCCTGGATTTTGGCTATCCTCAAAACTCGGAAACAGGGGCCCTGAAAACCTTTATCACTCAGCAAGGCATCAAGAGCCAGGTAAATGGAGGGATTTGTGGCTGCATCACTGTTCTTTGGGTTCGTTTCCGTAAGCCTGTGCAAGAAGTACAGTCTGGCTGCCAGCTGACCAGATCTGTGCTGAGAGCAGTTGTCTGGGTAGTTTGAGGGAATGTTGGCAGGGGTGGTGGCTTGATGCCATCCCGTTCTCTGCATTCGTGTGTCCCAACATGAGCTGGGGCCTGCTACGGTGAGGGAGGAAGGGCCCTGGACTGGGATAGCGCCAGTCCTTGGCATATACATGTCAGATGAAGCTTTTGATAGAGAATAATTATCTGAATCAGAGACGTGCATGTAATTGAGCAGGTCTGTTCCTCGACAGACATATTCCAGGATGGAATATCCTTCGGCCTCATGGAGCTTCCTCTTTATCAGGAACTCAGTGATCTGTTGCCAGTTCCAACATCTTGACGTGCCAGCAGACATAACAATACAGTCTTGGCTCTCTCAAGTTACACATGAGGCTGCAGTGCTGTGCAGTTGTCACGAGCAATCCTTTCATCAAAGTGCCTCAAAGGGTATCAAGAAAAATATGTCAAACTGTATCAGGGGGAAAAAGGAAACTGACGGAGAAAGACATTTGAAGGGGACTGTTCCTGGGAATTTTTTTTTAACTAGTTGCAATCCTGATGCAGTCCTAAAAACTAAACTTGTCATCATGGGCAACTTGTGCTGGACCTTTGAAAGTAAAGGATTGTTACAGGCATCACTTCTTGTGTGCACAAGGCGTATTGTGTGCCGCAGTGGTCAAGTGACACCCTTCCATCTGACAAGGTCATAGTGAGGACCTGGTCTAAAACTTGCTCCTCCCTCCTATATAGCAGGTGAGTTGGGAGAG
>JAUBOD010000633.1:9978120-9997356 GCA_032353885.1 Nothura maculosa | reverse complement strand
GGTTCGGCCCCGTTCCGTCCCGTTCGGCCCCGTTCGGCCCGCTCTGCCCCCCGCCCGGCCCCGCGGGGCAGGGCCGGCCCGCGGGCTGCGCCCGGGCCCACGCTCCGCACTGCAGCGCGGCCGGGCCCGCTCCTTTTCCTCTCCCCGTGGCTCCTTCCCCGCTGTCCCGGTTCCTGCTCGGCCGGCCCGGGGCTCCCGGGGCGGGGGGTGAGTCCCGGCCCCGCAGCTGGCCCCGGCCCTCGCGCTTCAATCCCCCCACGCGGGTTCCCCCCGCGGAGCTGCTGCCAAGGCCCGTGTGTGTCTGAAACGGAGCCACCCCCGAGTGCAGCCGGGATGATCCCGGGATCCGGGGGCGCTGGCGACGGGGTCCCCCCGTGCAGCGGGTGACGGCGGCACCGGCACCGGGGGGTCCGGCCACGGGGGGCGGCTCGGCCGCTTCCCGCCCCGTCGCCCTTTGCCCTGGGGCGGGGAGAGCGGCCCGGGTGCCAAGTCCCCGCCGGGACACGGGATGCACCGGGGAGGGCGGCAGGGCCGCGCGGTGCCGGTGCCGCCGGCTGCTCCCGCCGGTGCCGCCGGCTGCTCCCACCGGTGCCGCCGGCGGCTCCCTGGGCTCCCGGCGCGGCCGCGGGCAGGAACAGGTTTGGCCGGCCGGGCTGAGGAGCGCTTAGTAGGTCAGCCGGGGTGGAGCCGGCCCCGGTGCCGCCGTGGGGGGGCCCGCCCGGGCCCCCGGAGCCGCCGTGGGTCGCACCGGGGAGCGGGGCTGCCCGTGGGCTGCGGTGCCCGGCCCGGTTCTGTGGTGCCCGGCCCGGTTCTGTGGTGCCCGACCCGGTTCTGTGGTGCCCAACCCAGCTCCACGAGGCCCTGGCGGCTCCGAGCGGCCATCCCGGCTCCGTGTCCTTGTCCCTGCGGCCCGTGGGGACAGGAGGTACCGGTGCCAAGGCCGTGGGGACAGCGGCCTCCTCTGGCTCTGCGCTGGCCGAGGGGGCCAAGGTGCCCCGTTTTAGGGGCTCCCTTGGGGAGGGGGCACCCAGGAGGGTCGGGGTCCCCGTTGGGGCCGTGGTGGCCGCCCCGGCTCACGGCCGCGCTCCGCGTGCCCGCAGATAACGAGGGGATCCGCATGCGCAACCACATGAAATGAACAAAGCTCCACAGCCCACAGGAGGAGCCCCGGCAGCCCCGCACCCTGCCCCTTCTCCCGGACTCCCGCAGGTAACGGCGCACGCGGGGGGGGCTCCCGGCGCGGCGGGGGGGGCTCCCGGCGGGCCTGGCCAACACTTCCCTCCCTGCAGTCGACGTTCCCTCCCGCTCCGACGGCACCTGTGGTTTTTAACCCGGCACCGACCTCACAAATGAATACGCCTTCCCAGCCGCGCCAGGTGAGGCCTTCGCCCCGCGCAGGGCTCCGGGGTCCGTGGCTGCTCCCGCAGCGCCCGGCCACTCCCGGGGGCGCGTCCTAATGGAGGGGAGCCCCATGGTCCCCCCCGTGCCAGGGTGCCAGGGTGCCAGGGTGGCTGCTCGGAGCCGTGGCTGGCGCTGCCCCCAGGGCTCCTGCCCCTCCTCGCTGTCCCTGGGGGGTGGCACGTGTCCCCAGGCGCGGTGCCCACCGAGTGACTGCTCTTCTCTCCTTCCTCCCCCTGCCCAACCCTCGCTCTCCTCCTCTCTCAGTTTCCAGCAGGGCCTCGTGCTATTCACCAGCAGGTACTAACCAGCCCCTGCGCCCCGCATGCTGCACCCCCTGCACGGGCTCCGGGGCACGGCCGCTCCAGGGGTTCCCGGGCTCTCCGAGTTCCTCGTGCATGAAGCCTGGAGCATGTGGCTGTGTCTGTGCTAACCCTCGTCCAGGCCACCGCTCCTGCCCGTGTCCCCACTCTTGTCCTCAGCTCCCCTGGGATGGGTGGTGGCATCACAGCTGCCCCTGAGGTGTCTCCTGCTGGTCTAGTCTGGCTCAAATGGCATCTGGGGGTGACAAAAGCCTTTTGCCATGGGCCTGGTGTCCTGCCATGCTGGGATGGGGTGGTCTGGCAGTTCCCAGAGGATCTGGAGCTGTGAAGGAGCCAGGAGCCCCTTGGGCCCGGGAGGCCCCAGCTAAGGCTGGGCCTTGGGGGGCTGTGTGTGGCCCCCGGTCCCCCTAACTCTGCTCTTACACTGTCCTCTTCATCACGCGTCCTCCGGGAGCGTGTGGAGGCTCCATGAGCCCCCGTGCCGGAGCGGCTGCGGGACGGATCAGGGCGCTCTGCACCCCTCGGCGTGTCCTGGCTCCCCTAGAGGGGCAGGAGGCTTCAAAGCGCCACGGCCGAGCGGCGTCCCCCGTGTCCCTTGGCACCGGGGGGCTCGGCACGCAGGGAAGGGCTCCCCATTCCCACTAGCAGCCAGGCTTAGCTGAGCCCAGACGGCTGCTTCCCGCCCCGCTGTGCTTCCCTGTGGTCCCAGGCCCCGCTCCACATCCCGTCCCTCCCAGCACCCGCTCCCGGGGCCGATCTCCACACGGTGCCGGGTAACTCCTGTCTCTCTCTCTCCCCTCTCCCGCTATGCGTGCGCTCGCTGTCAGGGAGGATTCAGGTCTCTCCAGGTAACGCTTCTTTCCTTGCCACTTCCCAGCCTTGCCCTGGGCGAGCAGGGCGCGCGGATGCTCCCGCGCTGGGGCTCTCGGAGGGGCCTGAGCACTTTGTGGCCGCTGTCCGACCCCTTGTCCGGCTGCAGCGTCCGCGGGAGGCCTTAGATCTGTCCATAGAGCAAAGAAACTGGGAGGGAGGCGGGAGGAAGCCGGCGCCTGCGGGAGCAGCCGCATGCCGGCTTCCCGGCTCCGGCACAGCTCCGGCGGGACTACAGCTCCCAGCAGCCAGTGCGGGCGCCGGCGCCGGTGCGGAGCACGCCGGGATGCGCCGGGATCCGCCGGAGCTGCGTGTGGCCGGCTGGGCGCAGGAGCTGCCGCCCGGGCGGGCATGAGCTGGGCCGCATGGAGCCCGGCGGGGCCGCAGGTGCGCGCGGGGCCGGCGCCTTTCCCGCATCCCGGCCGCTCCGCGCGCCGGCGCCGTGCGCGGGATGGGCAGGAGCGGGAGGCCGGGCCGGGCCGCGGCTGCCGCCGGCCTCACGCTCTGCCCCGTCTCTCCCCAAGCATTTCTACCAGAACAGGGCCCAGCCTCCCGCCAGCGCCTCCCGCGTGCAGAGTAACACGACGGCCCGGCCCGGCCCGCCCGCCCATGTGTATCCAGCTGCTTCCCAGGTGATGATGATACCCTCCCAGATATCCTACACACCTTCCCAAGGAGCGTATTACATTCCCGGACAGGTGAGGGCCGTGTCCTGGGCATCCCTGGGCTCTGGGCGGGCGGGTGGCAGGGGTATTAGCTGAGGCTGGAGTTGGGGGCTGGAGGGGGTCCCCGGGCTCTGCAGACGTGCCCTGCTCAGAGCAGGGAGCTGCTCATCCCCGCAGAGCGGCAGTGCAGCCTCCCCGCTGTCCTCTCCTGCTCCAGTGCTGCCAGCAGTCCCGGGATGCACGGTGCCCATTTTCCTGGGATGCACGGTGCCCGTTTTCCCGGGAGGCAGCTGCCTGCCCTGCTGCCAGGCACAGCAGTTGTGCAGCGGGGGTTTGGGGTAGCTCCGTGCCCCGTGCGGGGCGGTTGGGGACCCGTCCTCTGTCTCGTTGCAGGGCCGCTCCACATACGTTGTCCCGACCCAGCAGTACCCAGTGCAGCCCGGTGCCCCCGGTTTTTACCCTGGAGCCAGCCCTACGGAGTTCGGGACGTACGGTACGGGCTGGGGCGTCTCTGCTTGCTGGTGCTTTTCCATCCCCTTGGCTCCTCTGACCTGGGCTTCCTGCGGGCCCCCAAATGCAGGGGCTGAGCGCAGCCCCCTCCCTTCGCCAGGCTGGTGAGAGAAGGGCCATTTCTGTGAGCGCTGACCCCATTGCAGGCAGTTTTGGACTCAGGAGGTGCTAGTGTCTCCCACCAAACGCGCTGCCCGGCACGCCAGGTCCCACCTGGCCGTCCTGCCACCTCTTTTTCCAAAACTGTGCCATTTAATGTTTAACCACCCTGGCAGGGAGGCAGGGCAGACTTTATCCCCTGCTCCCGCTCCATCCTGCCGGGCGGAGGGCAGAGAACGGTCGCCCCGTCTGCTGCCCCCAACCCGGCTCCCGTTTTGTCCCCTGTCCCCATCCAGCCGCACATCCCGTGGCAGCGGAGCCGATGGGGAAGGGGCCGGGGTGGCGGGCGCTCCCGCAGCCGGGCAGTGCCCGTGTAAGCAGCCCCCCTTCCTCCCCCGCTCGCATGTGGCCGCCTGGGCCGTGCCTATATTTAGGCCGGGCCTGTCCCGGGAGGCCTTGCACACACAGAAATGTGAGCCGAGGCCTCCGGCCCGGCCCCGGCGCCGCAGCAAAGCGAGCCGGGCCGGAGATGGGTTTCTCCTGAGCCAGGTACGTGTCCCTGCTCCCTCCCCTTTGTCCCGCGCCTGGCGCCGGCCCCTCGAAGGAAGGAAGTGGCCCCCGGCAGCGGCCGCCTGGGCTGGCTCGGCCGTGCGCTCAGCCCGTGGCCTGTCTGCTGCTCCGTGCCCTGTCCCGGCCTCTCTGCTCCGAGGGGTCTCCCTTCACATCCCCATTGCCCTCATTCCTGGCACTTGAGGCCCTCACGCAGCCCCTGGCGGAGCACCAGGACCTGGAACCCCCCACAGTGCCTGCTGCAGCGTTCCTGGCTCTTCCCGAGGCTCCTGGCACTGCCCATGTGCTCCTGGTGCACGCGGGGCCACCCCAGCTTCCACCGGCTCCCTCCCTGCTGCTCCCACCAGCAGTGGCTGCTCCTGCCGGGTGATCCGGGCCGGCTCTGCGCCCCCCGGGCACGGGGCTGCCCGCGGGCACTGCCTGGAGCCCGGTGCTCGCGCCCGGAGCGCTTGGCACGGCCGGGAATGTGCTGGAGCGGGGAGGGGGCAGGGCCCAGCTGTGCCTGTCTCTCCCTGCGCCCTGGCATCTGCGTCCATGGCCCTTCCTGGGAGAGTGAAGTGGCCACCGAGCTGCTGCCCTTGGCCCATTTTTCCCATTTCTCTCCTTCCCTCCTTCCTGTGCTTTTGGGGGGATCTTGGGCACCCCTCAAATCATGGAGCATCCTCAGAGGGAGATGCCAGGCTGGGATGAGGGCGCAGCGCTGCCTTGGGTGCCGACATCGCCCCATGCCACCTCATTACGGCCCCACGGTGGTAGCCGGGGGTCAGGCCCATGGTGCTGTGGGTGGGAATGGAGGGTGCGGACGGGGCTGCGCGGAGCCGCCCTGGGGCTGCGCCGGCCTGCGGGAGATAAGGGAGCCAACGGGAGCCGGGCCCGTGCGCTCCGGAGGGCCCTTCCGTGCCCGGAGCCAGGGCCCCCGCGGGCTTGGGGCCGCTCGGCAGGCGTGGGGCCGCGGCTGGGCGTGGGGGCGGCGCGGGGACGCTCTGCTTCACGGGGAAGGAATTCGGCCCGGCCTGTCGGGCGGGTTGGGACGATGCGGCGCGGATGCAGCCGGGGTTCGTTGGAGGGCGGCACGCGCTCCCCTCGCTCCTGCAGCGCCCGGCGTTCGGAGGCGCAGCCGGCGCCGCGCAGCCGGCGCTCACCCCGCTCCTCTCCTTCCTGCAGCGGGTGCCTACTACCCAGCGCAGGGGGTGCAGCAGTTCCCGGCGGGGGTCCCCGCGGCCCAGGTCATGATGAGCCAGCAGCCGCCCATTCCCCCCAAGCGCGAGCGCAAGACGGTAAGCGCGGCGCGCCGGGGGGCTCGGAGCGGCGCCCGGCTCGGAGCGGCGCCCGGCTCGGGGGCTCGGCGGCACCGGCGCCGTTGTGCTGAGTCACGGCTGCCGGGGGCGGCCGTGCCGCGGCTGCCAACTGCCGTCTGCTCCCGGAGCTGCCGCCGCTCGCGCCGGGGCCGCGCGGGGACTATTTATAGCAGCTGCCGGCCCGGCCCCCAGGCTGCGGGTGGGCGGCAGGGGGGGATGCCGGCGTTTTCCTGGGAACGCTGGTGGTTCCGGGGGATGCTGCTGGAGGGGATGGCTGGTGGGGAGAGCGCAGCCCTGAGAGCATCAGCCGAGATGGAGATGAGCCCCGGGTGACCCGGTGACCGCTGCGGGGGTGCCCCGGGGGACCCCAGTGCGTGGCCAGCCCCGGAGACGGGCAGTGCCTGGGCATTGTGACACTGCAGAAGGCTGGGGGTCGTCCCCAGCCCCGGGCACGCGGCGCTGCTTGTGGAGCCCCCAGCAGCAGCTGCCGAGGCTCCCGTGCCCCGCAGTGTCCCCTGTGGCTGGGCACCGGGGCCGGCACCTTGTCCGCGGGGCGCTTGGCTCCACGGCCAGGGGCGATGGCGCCTGCGGCCCCCCGGGCCCTGTGAGGCGCCGAATGACCCCCTCGCCCTGCTGCTTGGAGAAGGGGGTGTCCAGGGCAGCGGGGGGCACCTGCATGCCCGGCCCCCCTGCCTCTGACGGCTTCCCTCTCCCTTCTGCCTCCTGGCACGCGGGCAGATCCGAATAAGAGACCCTAATCAAGGCGGCAAAGATATCACTGAAGAAATCATGTCTGGAGCAAGGACCTCGTCCACCCCCACCCCTCCCCAGGTAGGAGGGCTCTGCATCCCTGGCCGGGCAGCGCGGGGTGCCCGGGGCCCTGCTCAGCTCCCTCTTTGCCCCCAGGCTGGAAGCGGTTTGGAGCCCCAGGCCAATGGAGAGACCCCTCATGTAGCAGTTATTGTCCGGCCAGGTATGTGTGTGTGATGGGATGGCCAGTGTTGGGCACCAAGGTCACCTGCTGCCCCGCTGGCACCTCTGCCAGCACCAGCCTGGGGTGTTGGGCACATTTGGGGGGTCTGGGGAGGGTTGGGCGCTGGACCGTGTTGGGAAGCCCCCTCCAAACCCTTGGCCTTGCAGACGACCGCCCGAAGCCCGCGCTCGTGGTGAGCAAGCCCGTGTCCCTGGAGCCCAGCAAGTCGGCGTCGCCGTCGCCTCCCCCGCCCCTCATTCCCGAGGTGGAGCCCGTGCTGCTCTCGGCCGTGACGCTGGTGCCAATGGAGCCCCCCGTGGACGCGGACACTAAAGCGGAGCTGGGCGAGGCGCCGCCCGAGCCGCACAAGACTTTTAGCGCCATCACTACAGTGCCAGGGGTCGTGGATGTGCCCCTCGTGCCTGCCCCCGACGTGGACACTGTGGTCCTGGAGGAGGAAGCTGCCATTCCCCTCCTGGAGCCCGCCCCGGAGGAGCCCGAGCTGCCCGTGGTGCCGCCGGAGCCTGTGGCGGCACCGGTGCCAGCCGTGCCGCCGGAGCTGGCCACACCGCCGGTGCCAGCCGCGCCGCCGGAGCCGGCCCCGTCGCCGTCGCCTCCACCGCAGGCCCCCGAGGCGCCCGCCAAACCCGCCTCCCCCAGCCCCCCGCCGCCCGCGCCGGAGCCCAGCGCCGAGGATGAGGCCGATGCGGCCGCCGAGGCCAACGGGCTCGCGGAGGAGGCGCCCGAGCCGGTCCCCGAGGTGCCCGTGTGCCAGCCGGCGCCCGAGCCGGCCCCCGAGCCGCTGCCCGCGCCCGTTCTGGACTCCCCCATCGCCCAGCCCGAGGAGCTGCCCCTGCCCAACGGCGTGGAGGGCAGCGACAGAGCGGAGCCGAGCGAGGAGCAGCCCGAGTCGGACGTGAGCCCCATCTCGGAGCCCGAGGAGCCGGCCCAGCCGGACACCCCCAGCTCGCCGCCGGCCGAGGAGGAGGAGGAGGAGGAAGAGAGCGAAGGCCCTGCCGAGGCCCAGGAGCGGAGCTCGAGCCCGGCCCCTGCCCCTTTGCAGACCTCGGAGGCGACCGCGCCAGGTTGGGGGGCATTGGGTTGGCATGTGGGGTGCCCCAGGGATGGGATGGGTGTGCTCGGTGCATACGGGCTCCTGTGGGGTGCTCGATGCTTGGAATGTGGGCTCAAGGGTGAGTAAGGGAATGTGGCGGGGGAATGGGGTGTGCACTAGGGATGCAAGGAAGGGAGAGAGGAATGTCCGAGGAGTTGTGCCTGTGTGGGACTCCCTGTGCAGGGCCTGTCCCTAGGGCCTGTGGAGGGAATGGGATGTCCTGGGAGGAGCTGGGTGTCATAGCGTCCCTGCATCACCAGTCAGAGATGCCTGGGGCTGTATGTGTATATGTAGGGGTGCTGTGAGCAGCTAGGGGATGGGGGGAGATGGGGTGCAGGGACTGTGCAAGGAGCAGCAGGTAGATGAGGGTGCCCGTGGGTGTTGGGACACAGAGCAGGTCTGGGCAGCCCTACGTGCTCTGTGGGGTGGCAGGAAGGGTGCCCGGAGCTCTGGGGAGCAGTGTGTATGTGGGGAGAGATTCTATGGGGTGCCCTTGGTAGGGGTGTGGGGTGCTCAGGGAAACGCTCCCAGGCAGCAGTGGGTGTCTGCAGGCTGAGCATGGGGTGAGCGGGATTGGAGTCCTGGAATAGCTGAGGTTGGAAGGGACCTCCAGAGATCATCCAGTCCAGCAGGGACACCCGGAGCACAGGGCGACATCCAGGCGGGTTTGGAAGATCTCCAGAGAAGGAGACTCCACAGCCTCTCTGGGCAGCCTGTTCAAGCCTTGGGTTAGGGGCATCCAGTGCCTGGGGGTCTGAGGGGCCTGGGCTGGGGCAGTGGGACCGTGTTCTGAGGCTTCCACCGACCCTGTCCTCAAGTTCTCTGGGCCTCCCTGGGGACCCTGGTGTCAGGGTGTACAGTGGACTGTGTTGCCACCTGGCCCTCACATCTGACCTCTCCTCCCAGTCGCCGTGTCGGTGCCAAAGAAAAAGCGACGGATGAAGGAATTGAACAAGAAGGAGGCAGTAGGCGATTTGCTGGATGCCTTTAAAGAGGTGAGTGTCCCTGGGGACTCTGGAGCATCAGCCCATCTTGCAGCCCCTCTTGTGATGAACTTTGCTTTGTGCCATCGTGTCTGGGCCACTGATGCTCTGTGATGGTAATGAGGATCTGAGGGGGACGCAGGGCGCCTTGGCTTGGGGCAGAAGGGCCAGGGCTGGGCTTGTGGTGTGACACTGTCCCCATGGCAGTCTCAGATCAGTGACAGTGCCTCGGAGGCGGAGAACAAACCCCCTGCATCCGCCCCTGCCCGCGAAGCGGAGGACGCAGCCCCAGCCCGTCCCCAGGAGGAGTCGGAGGAGACGTGGGAGGAAAAAGAGGACAAGCTGGCCCCGGAGAAGGGCAAGGCTGCGGATCAGAAGTACCGCTACAAGGAAGGTGAGCTGGGTTCTGGCACCCCCCTTTGGCATCACATGAGGTCTCTGCTAGGAGAGTCTGGGTCTCTGGACCCAGTGGTGGGGATGGTGTCCAGCTTTCCTGAACCTCACACACTTCTGGCTTCTCCCTGCATCTGGCGCCAAGTGCGAGGCAGAGACCAGCCTGATGGGCCGGGATAAGACAGGGCTGGTGGCCTCAGACTTCCCACCCCTGTTCAAGTGAGCAGGCCTGGCGTTCATGCTATGCCAGAGCAACACAGCTCTGTGGTCACCTGAATTTTTACCAGCTGGTCTCCACGTGGGCCCAAGTTGACCCCCATGGCTCAGGGTAGAAAGAATGAGACAGACTGTATCAAGGTCTTTCTCTTCCTTCCATCTGCAGAGCAATGGAAGCCCCTGAACCCTGAGGAGAAGAAGCGATATGACCGTGAGTTCCTGCTGGGCTTCCAGTTCATCTTTGCCAGCATGCAGAAACCTGAGGGACTGCCCCAGATCATGGACGTGGTGCTGGACAAGGTGGGTAGTGCCCTAGCTGCAGGGGCGTGTGGGTGCTGCCTGGGGAGGGGGCCTGGCACCTCAGCTCTGCTCTGACAAGGCAGGGCCTCCATCCGCCCCGCTGCAGCATTTGCAGGGAGCCTTGTGCATGAGCAGAGCCCTGGTGGCAGCCTGTGGTCGTGCCCTGCTTCCCTGGGCACGGCCGAGGCTGTTTTGTACTTCCTTGTCCCGGTGATAAGGCAGGGGAATGGACGTACCATTCCCTGCCCCTGGGCATCCTCAGCCCTGTCTCGTTCCTACGCAGGCCAACAAGACGCCCCTGCGGGCGCTCGACCCCATCCGCCTCAGCGGCATGAACTGCAGCCCCGACTTCACGCCCTCCTTTGCCAACCTCGGCCGGCCCGTCATGGGCAACCGCAGCCTGGTGAGTATCTGCCGGGCTCTCCGTCACCTCTCCCTGTGCCCCTCCGCCTCTCCGTGATGATCTTGCTTTTGAGCCGTTGTGTCTGGGCCACTGATGTCCATGATGGAGTTGAGGATCTGAGCAGGAGGATGGGGACACCCCAGGAGCCAACCTGGCTGGTCCCATCCTCCAGAGGCACAAGGCAGAAGGCTGAGATTTCCCCTACTCTTTTTCAGCCCTCAGGGTTAGGTCCTCGCCGCTCCCAGCAGAGCCAGAGGAAGGAGCCCCGCAAAATCATTGCCACTGTGTCCCTCAACGAGGATGTCAAGCTGAACAAGGCCGAGAAGGCCTGGAAGCCCAGCAGCAAGCGTGCCTCGGAGGAGGAGGATCCTGAGAACATCAAGACACAGGTAGGAGCTGGTGCGCGCAGCAGCACAGCCGGTGCCTGCGGATGAGGAGATGATGCCTAAGTCTCACTAACCCTGCTGTCCTCCCAGGAACTGCTCCGCCGCGTCCGCAGCATCCTCAACAAGCTGACACCCCAGATGTTTCAGCAGCTGATGAAGCAGGTGATGGAGTTGTCCATTGACACGGAGGAGCGGCTCAAGGGTGTCATCGACCTCGTCTTCGAGAAGGCCATCTCGGAGCCAAACTTCTCTGTTGCCTATGCTAACATGTGCCGTTGCCTTATGGGGGTGAGCAAGAACTGTGGGGAGACTTGGTCCTGGAGCTGTCAAGCTGTTGGGAAGTTTTGGGGGGGCTTTAGCCTCTGTGAAGGTGCAGAACTTGCCTCCCAAAATGGGGAATCTGAAGCATGTGGCTGGCAGGTTGAGCCAGATGCCCTTGTGGGGAGTCATTAGGTGCAGGTGGCTTTTGCCTGGGTTGAACAGGGCTTGGGGTTTGGCCTACATTACTTTGGGGGAGGCTCGTGACTCATGTTCCCTCCCTGGGTTGTTCTCCCCGCAGCTCAAAGTGCCCACGACAGACAAACCCACGGTGACTGTGAACTTCCGCAAACTGCTGCTCAACCGCTGTCAGAAGGAGTTTGAGAAGGACAAGGATGACGACGAGATCTTTGAGAAACGGCAGAAGGAGATGGACGACGCCAGTGCTGTGAGTTGGGGTGGGAGGCCACGGCTGGAGGCTGCAGCGAGAGTCCTCAGTGTGTTGAGTGACCTTCCCTGTTCTGCTGCCCATGCAGCCCGAGGAGAAGGCGCGCATGAAGGATGAGCTGGAGGAGGCGCGGGACAAGGCCCGCCGGCGATCCCTGGGCAACATCAAGTTCATTGGGGAGCTGTTCAAACTGAAGATGCTGACGGAGGCCATCATGCATGACTGCGTGGTGAAGCTGCTCAAAAACCACGATGAGGAGTCTCTTGAGTGCCTTTGCCGCCTGCTTACCACCATTGGCAAAGACTTGGACTTTGAGAAAGCAAAGGTATCATATCCGGGCACTGCACGGTCCGGCTTTGTTTTGCTTTGCCTCGCCTCTGGGAGGGGTGTGATCATGACTCTATCCCCTTACAGCCCAGGATGGACCAGTATTTCAACCAGATGGAGAAGATCATCAAAGAGAAGAAGACATCGTCCCGCATCCGTTTCATGCTTCAGGATGTGATTGACCTCAGACGGGTAAGATGCATGGCCTGCTGTTGCCCAAGGACTGTCCTTCTTTCCCTGCTTGGTCCCATGGAGCTGCAGATTTGTGCCCCCCAAGTGCCAGTAGTGTGTGTCAGTGCAGCCCCTCACAGAAGGGCACAGGATGTAGGTGGTGGCAGCCCCAGAGACACCATGCTAGCCCCTAGCCCTTGGTTAGCATGGCAGCGGCAGGGGGCACACAGTAACTGGCAGCTGTTTAATGCAGGAGGCCTCCAAAAACCGAGTCCTACTGTGCCAAAAGCTGCCACAGTGCTCAGGAACTGTACAGGCTGTGTAGCCCTGAGCAGAGGAACACAGCCAGGGAGTGGGGAGCCCCATTTAAGGGTTTTGTCCCCCCAAAGTGGGGTGTGAGATCAGGGCATGCCTGGGAGATGGTCTCCACAACACTGCAGTTGGCTCAGCATTCCTTGCCTTTTCCTGTGCCTTCTGTAGAATAGCTGGGTGCCGCGACGAGGAGACCAGGGCCCCAAAACCATAGACCAGATCCACAAAGAAGCAGAGATGGAAGAGCATCGGGAACACATTAAAGTGCAACAGTTAATGTCAAAGGATAAGAGGAGAGGACCCCCCGGACCATCCTCCAGCAGTGAGTGACTCGGCATGGGGACACCCAAGCCCCTCAGAGGCTAATTCTTCCCTGGGCTGTCAAAGCCCCAGGCTCGGTGGGGGCACCAGCTTTGGTGGGACTGTTCCTTTACGTGTGTCCCACTCGTGTGCAGGTGGACGTGGGAGCCTGGTCGCGGATGATGGCTGGAACACGGTGCCCATCAGCAAGGGCAACCGGCCCATCGACACCAGCCGGCTAACAAAGATCACCAAGGTGAGCCTGCTTCCCGGGGGGTGCCGAGGCTGCTTGTGGGTGACTCAGCGGGCGACTCCCTTGGTGTGGGGCTTGGAGCCCACTCTGTGTCTCTGCCCGTAGCCTGGATCAATCGACTCCAACAACCAGCTCTTTGCGCCAGGCGGGCGGCTGAGCTGGGGCAAAGGCAGTAGCGGAGGCTCTGGTGCGAAGCCTGCAGATTCAGGTAGGCATCATCCAGCTGGCTCCGTGTCACGGGGTCCCTTCCCAAGGCGGTTCCTCTCTTGGGGACGTGCTGAGCTCTGAGACTCCCCTCTTTTCACACCCAGCATCTGATTCAGGGCGACCGGCCACGAGCACCTTGAACCGCTTCTCAGCGCTCCAGCAGTCCACCCCTGCCGAGAGCCTGGAGTCCCGCCGCGTGGTGCAGAGGTCAGTGCCACCACCCTGGGCCCTCATGAGGGTTCAGACTGCAGTTGTCTGCTGCCTGCTGGGTGGGCTGGCGTGTTTGCAGGCTGAGGAGAAGATCCCCAAGTTGAGGAGCAGTTGGTTGAGCATTAAACAAGCCGGGAGCCCAGCATTTGTGCTGGGATAACCAGTCTGTGTGTCAGGATGGAGCCTTGGGATCCTGGTTGGAGTCACTGGTGAATCCTGGTGGCAAAGAAGGCTGATTGCATCCTGGACTGCTTGAGGACAGGGCAGGATCTGGGCATTCATCCTGATATGAGGCACTCAGGAGAGTACATCTGGGCGCCATGTCCATTTTGGTGATCCCAACACCAGATTGGTGGAGTGGAGCAAATCCGTTGGAGGCCATGAAGATAGTCAGGGCTGAGGCACAGAATGTCTGAGGAGGGTCGAAGTTGGGTTTGTTTAACTGGGAGAAGAGAAGGCAAAGAGGGATCTTTGTGCTGCATGCAGCTAGGAGCCAGAGTTGCCTTGAAGAGAGAGGGGAACAGGGCAGGAGGCTGGGGGCATAGAGGGAATTTCTGTTTAAATACCTGGAAAAATACTTTCACCCCGAGGGTGATTAAATGATGGAACAGGGACTAGAGGACAGCTCGCCTTGGCTGCTGAGGCCTTCTGCTTCCAGAACACCCTCAACTCATGTGTGCTCTGTGCTTCAGGAGAAGTTGGGCAGCGAGAGCCACCGTTTTCCCCCAAAGGCCCTGCCCCTGGCCACAGCTCTAAAGGACACCTCCTGAATTGTCACTGGGATTGTCCCCGTGTGCCTCCAGGGATGGACGAACTGCTTCACCTTGTCCTCTCTCTTAGGAGCAGCTCCAGCCGCGACCGGTCAGAGAAGGCTGGCGACAGAGGGGACCGGGAGTCGCGTTCGGAAAAGGGCAGCGACCGCCTGGAGCGCCCTGACCGGGGGGAACGAGGAGAGAGGAACAGGTCAGCCGTTACCAAGAGGAGCTTCAGCAAAGAGACAGAAGACCGGAGTCGGGAGCGGGAGAAGCAGGGCGGCGCCGAGGCCGTGCGCAAGGTTGCTAGCATGTCCGAGGAGCGGGACCGGAGCCGAGAGACCAGTGAGTCCGGCAGGGAAGGTGCTCGCCAGGCTCTCGCTGTGGGCTGAGGCTCTGCCTGTCCTGGGCAGCACCTCATGCCTTATCTCTCCTTGCAGTTAAACAAGAGCCAGCCCCTGCTGCAGAACCCCCCAAACCCACACTATCAGAAGAAGAGCTTGAGAAGAAAGCCAAGGCAATCATAGAGGAATACCTGCACATCAACGACATGAAGGTGAGAGGAGGGCACAGTCAGGCACACACCGTATGCCCCCCATAGCCCCCTCAGCCCCTTCCCCAGGCAGCTGCCCTTTGGGCAGGATATCAGCAGTGCCTGGACGAGGAAGCGGGCAGCTGGGGCTGGCCACGGGGCAGCACTGACCCGCTGTCCCTGCAGGAGGCCCTGCAGTGCGTGCAGGAGCTGGGCAGCCCCTCCTCGCTGTACGTGTTTGTGCGGAACGGCATTGAGTCCACGCTGGAGAGGAGCACGATTGCCCGCGAGCACATGGGGGTCCTCCTGTTCCAGCTGGTGAAGGCCGGCACGCTCTCCAAGGAGCAGTACTACAAGGGGTGAGGGACCGCGGCGGGTGGCCCCGGGGCCACGTGTGCCCTCTCAGCGAGGCAGGGCTGCCCTGTGCTGCTTAGCAAGGGCACAGCTCGTGGGGCAAGGGCCAATGCTCCATGTTCTGCATCCAGCTCCGCTGCTGGGCCTGGTTGTGGGCTCCCCAGTGCAAGAGAAAATGACTGAACCCTGGTGATGGGGGGAACATGGGATGTATGTAAATCTGAGGGAGATGGGCTTGTGCTCGTGGGGAAAGGGGGAGATCTTGGTGCTGCCTTCAGCTACATGGTGGGGAGTTAAGACTGTGTGTTGCCCCAGATGTCTATGAAGGGGCATGAGGCAATGGGCACAGATTGCAGCGGGGGGGACCAAACGCTGGGAGGCTCAAATGATGGGTATGGGATGTCCAGTCCTAGAAATGCTCGAAGTTTGGCTGGGTAACCTCTCCTGGTTTTGAATTCAGTCCTGCGTTGAGCTGAGACCTGGAGGGCTACCTGTTCTGTTGCCCAAGGCCTGGGGCTCCCTACTGGATCCCAAGCCCCCCTGCCTCTGCCCCGCAGGCTACGGGAGATCCTGGAGATTGCAGAAGACATGGAGATCGACATCCCCCACATCTGGCTGTACCTGGCTGAGCTCATCACACCCATCCTGCACGAGGAAGGCATTCCCATGGAGGAGCTCTTTAGGTGAGGGCAGTGCCCCTGTGCAGAGCTGGACAGGGGTCTCAAAGCTAAGTCTGGGGGCAGAAATTTTAATCCTGTTGCTTGTGCCCTGTAGGGAGATAACAAAGCCCTTGGTGCCCATCGGGAAGGCCACCACGCTGCTGGTTGAGGTTCTGGGCTTGTTGTGCAAGGGCATGGTAAGTGTGTGTGGGGCTCGTGGAGCTGGCACCGCTGCCCTGGGCTGGCAGCCCTGCCGTGGGCTCCCTGTCCCCTTCTTTAGGCAGCACACGGGGTTTGAGGCACTTTGTAGCCGCAGAGCGAGGCAGTGGCCAGGCCTGGGTGCTGGGTGTCCCTTGCTGTGCTTGGGTCCCCAGGGTGCCACCATCAAGTGCAGCATCTCCTCCCTGGGTGGGGGGCAGCACTTCTGGCATGGGCCCGAGCACCCGGGCGCTGACACTGGCTGTCTTGCAGAGCCAGAAGAAAGCAGGAAAGCTGTGGCGGGATGGCGGTCTGAGCTGGAAGGAATTCCTGCCGGAGGACCAGGATGTCAACAAATTTGTCACAGAGCAGGTGAGAGCTTGACTGTGGTGAGGGACACAGGGAGGAATCACGCTCCTGTCCCCAAACCAAATTTAATATATTAATAAGTTAATATTTAGTAAGTTAATAAGGTGGAGGGGGACCCTACTGCCCGGAGCATGTGCTCCCCCGCGTTGCCTTAAGCAGCTCCCTTCTCCCTGGTCCCTCAGAAATTGGAGTACACGATGGGAGACAACTCGGACACGCCGAGCCGCAAGGAGCTGACCTCGGAGGAGCTGTGCAAGCAACTGGACACACTGCTGAAGGAGAACTCAAACAACCAAAGAATATACGACTGGATCGAGGTGAGGACATGGGCAGAGCTCCTGTGGGCCCAGGAGGGTCTTGGCTCTGTCCTGCCCTCACGAGTCCCCTCTCCTCCTCCCTCCTCCAGGCCAGCCTGAGCGAGCAGCAGGTCTCATCCAACACGTTTGTGAGGGCGCTGATGACATCCGTGTGCCACTCGGCCATAGTCTGTGAGTAGGGGGCTGAGGTGGGGGGCACGGGTGCGCGCCGTGGCTGCCCCCACTCATGCCCCCCTCTCCTGCAGTCGAGAACCCGTACCGCGTGGACGCCCAGGTCATCCACAACCGGGCCAAGCTGCTGCAGAAGTACGTGCGGGACGAGCAGAAGGAGCTCCAGGCGCTCTACGCCCTGCAGGCCTTGGTGGTGAAGTTGGACCAGCCTCCAAGTGAGTGTCGTGCATGGCATGGGGACAACCAGGAGGGGTGTCATGCGCGTCCCCTGTCCCTGCTGGCCTGCCCAGGGCTGCTGGCGGCTGGGGAATAGCAGGGTCCTTCTTTGTGCCCCCCGCCCAGACCTGCTGAGGATGTTCTTCGATGCCCTCTACGACGAGGACGTCATCAAAGAGGAGGCCTTCTACAAGTGGGAGTCGAGCAAGGACGCAGCCGAGCAGCAGGGCAAGGGGGTGGCCCTCAAATCAGTGACAGCGTTTTTCACCTGGCTCCGGGAACCCGAGGATGAGTCGGACAACAACTGAGCAGCCGTGAGAAGGAGGAAGGGGGGAGAGAGCAGGGCCAGCCGGGGTGCGACTCCATCCCCCCTGCCCCGTGCCCCATACCCCCGGCCCCCTGGACTTGCTCATGCCGGGGTCGAGGGGCCTGCTGTGCCCCCCAGCAGCCCTCCTCTCTCTCTCTCTTTTCTTTATTTCTCTCTCTCTCTCCCCTCTTCCCCCCGTCCCGGTTTTGTTTGCGAGGCCTGTACTAGTTTGTCACGATGATAATAAACGGATGCTGATGGAGGCGGCTGTCGCTGTGGGTCCGCTCTGGGCCCCTCCTCTCCCCCCTCCCAGTGCAGGGACCCCAGGTCACCAGGAGGGGGGCAGAGAGCCCTTAGACTCGTGTCATGGGGAGAGGGGACAGGATGGGGACAGTCGCTCCCCTCCTCTCCCCTCTCTTCTTCCTCCTCCCCCACTTGCTGAAATATAGAAAGATTATATATATATATAAACTTATTAAATTTGGTTTGGGGACAGGAGCGTGATTTCTCCCCCTCCCCTGTCCTCTATTCCCCCATCACTGCCTGGACCCCCCCTCCCTGCCCCAGTTTTTTATTTTAAACGAATCATCCCCCCCAGCTCCTGCCCTGACACCTGGGGATGGTGCCGGGGCGGGGGGGGGGTGACCCCTTCTCTGGGGGCCAGGCCAAGTCTCTGTCCTCCCCTCGACAACCTCATTCCTCCCCCAAACGTTTAAGGCCACAATTGGGCAAGCGACGGGGCGGCCCCGCATCCGTGTCCCCTGTATTTATAGAGCGCCGGATGTGACGAGCCGCACGTGTAATTATTAAAACAAGGATTCAATTACTGGTCACGTGAATTTGTAAATAATTTTTTTTTGCCTTTTTTTTTTTTTTTCTTTTCTTTATGGAGTATTTAATTGAAGATTTAAAGGCATCTTTTCACCTTAAAAAACTGGAAATAAAAGAACATTGCTAAATAACGCCCCCCGTGTGCCGCTGTCGCCGCCCTGTCCCCCTGTGTCTGGTGCCCGGGCTGCCCGGGGGCCGCGGCGCTGTGCCCGGGAAGGGGCTCTGGGGGTCCCTGCAGTGGGGCTGCCCCACGGCCTCCTTGGCTTGGCGCGTGGCTCGGGGCGAGGGCGCAGAGCCGCGCGCTGGTTGGCGGTGGCAGCGCCCCGAGCTCAGCCCTGCCCGGGTTTGCCCGCACGGCGGGGTGGCTGCTCACACCACGAGGGGCAGTGGGTGTAAGTTGCAACACAGGAAGTCCCATGTGCATGTGAGGAGGAACTCGGTTCCTGTGAGGGTGCCAGAGCCCTGGAACGGGCTGCCCAGGGAGGCTCCTGCTCTGGAGATCCCCCAAACCCGCCTGGATGCCGCCCTGTGCTCCAGGTGTCCCATGCTGGAGCAGAGGGTTGCACTGGATCATCTCTACAGGTTCCTTCCAACCTCAACCATCCTGGGATTCCGTGTGATCCCCAACCTTCCCACGCTTGGGCTTCTCCATGGCTGGTGAGCCCGAAATGTCCCCTGCGCTGGGCCAAGGCTGAGCGCCTTGGTGCCCCCGGCCTCCTGCAGCCTCCGAGCTGCCCCTGGCAGGGCCGAGGCCAGGGCTGCCCCCCAGGCCTGCGCCTGGTGCTGGGGCTTGGGCTGCTGCCTGCTGAGTCACGCTGGCCAGGGCCCAGAGGGCACAGAATCATTAACCGGAGGCTGTTCCCCACATCGGAGTCGGAGCTGCAGCCCTGGCAGGAATAATGCTGGGAAGTGCTTGGCAGGAACACGCCTGGCAGGGCCCATGGGCAGGTACCAGGAGGGAGGGCCCTGGGCTGCAGCAGTTCCCTGCTCGGCACTGGGGAGGCCCCGTTCTTCCGGATGTGTGCTCCAACTCTAGCTGTTGTCAGTAGGTTTCAGAGTGAACAAATGCCTTTGTTGGCTGCAGGCTGCCTCCGTCCAGCCTGATGTCCTGCAGAAGAGATCTGCTTGCGGGGCCTCCGTTGAGTCAGGGCATCCCAGCAGCTGCAAGGGCAGGGAGAGCAGAGGGCAGGGGCGCGATGGGGACCTTGGTGACACTGAGTGCTGCAGGCTGAGACCCCACGGGTGGCACCTCTGGGCTGGGGAGCAGCCTCATCCGCCTGTGGTTGCCCCGCTGCTGCTTTTGCTCCCACTGGGGCCTTTGGAGCTGGGCAGGGGCCAGCTTGATCCGTACGGCTCCCTACGGGAACGGGCGGTCCTGCCCGGGGTTCCTTGTCCTGCGTGGGACACCCTGTCCTGCCGAGGGCACCTCACCTTGCTCAGGGCACCCTGTCCTGTATGGACACCTCGTCCTGCTTGGGGCACCCTATCCTGCTTGGGGCACCTTGTCCTGCCCGGGGCATCTCATCCTGTGCAAGGCACCTCA